>JBBPQV010000158.1:0-35014 GCA_038092675.1 Boletus rufocinnamomeus
CGATCGGGCGGCCATGTCTTCCTCTGTCATTGGCGAGTTTGCGTGAGGATACTGATGTGTGATCTTTGTAGCCATGCCTGTTGTCGTCGTTCGCCAACGCAAGGCTTGGCGGCGAAGAGATGGTGTATTCCTCTACTTCGAGGTTCGTTCACATCTGCGAGTTGCTGTTCCGTAACTGCGTATCTCCTAACTTGGATCGTTGCAGGACAACGCCGGCGTTATCGTCAACAACAAGGGTGACATGAAGGGCTCCGTCATCGTCGGCCCGGTAGCAAAGGAATGCGTATGTATCCAAGTAATTTTTCAGGCTGATATATTCCCTTATTCACCTCGACAGGCTGATCTGTGGCCTCGTATTGCAGCAAAAGCTGGTACGGTCGTATGATCGTAGCCTGATTATTGTGGTCACAATCGTATCGTATTCACACATTGTTTTCTTCTCTTAACATCACCATGTTTTACATAGCCGCCCATGTGATGCTATGATTATGACCACAACATGTTCTTGGCAAAGGGACACAGTTCAACCCACTGAGACCGGCATTCCTTCTCATGTCCAACAAGTGGAGTTCGTGCTGACAGCTAACCTATCACAGTCCTCTTCGCTAATTCGTCCGAAGTTGCGACCTCTCCTCACACCCTCTCGGGCCCCCTAAAATCCCACATTTTGACCGACGCATCGTGTACGGATGGCCGGGGGCGCTCCCTCACTCTTCTCACTACACCAGCACTCTCTCTCGATCCATCGCTCAATTCAGAGTCCGATTCAGAATCCCCCTCGGCACCTGTCATGGGGGGCACGTCGTCGAAATGTCGTGAACCTGAAACCGAGAGTAGCAGTGGTTCAAGCGGATGAAACGTGACACCCCCGACGGCGTCTGCGGGGAATCCCCGAAATTGAGATAGCCGGTGTCAATGATCACTATCGGGAATCACTTGAAAGAGGAGTCCATGAACGTACCGCCGTGTGCGTCGTACAGCAATGCCGGCATCCTCTGCCTTGTCTCTCCTCCAATCTCACCCTCGCCTGGTTCACCACTCTCAATGTCCAGATCATACATCGCAATCTCTCCGAGCTGTAACAACCAAGACACTCACTCCGTGGAAGAAAGGACAAGGGAGATCCACAAGGCGGGTGGACATACCTGGTTCCCGGAAGCCAACCATCTCCCAGTACCTTCAACATCGAATCGGCTCCTTTGATTCGTCAGGTTCATGTGACCAGATCCGTCCGACACGTCCCTTCTCGACAAACAACACAAGGGCACCGACGAGTCCCCTCGAAGGTCCCAGCTCCATAGCCTTTCACTCCGTCTGAAAGCAGCGTACAAAATATGAGGTCGTGTGGGATTGAACATCAACTGGGAGCGATCGATGTACACGAGGTACCAAGTGTTGGAACGGATGTGAATGTAGGGTGATGGTAAGGTTTCGACTTGAGCCCCAGATGGACTAAACATGAATTGGAAATGCTGCCTACCTGGGTCACCCCTCCCTTCTCCCATCTTGCCACGCCTCCTATTGACAAGACAGGTTCGAGAGCCGATTCATTGAACAAGGCAATGTTGTCAGATACACGTGAAGCTGGAGTGAGGCTTCCAGCTGCATAATATTCCGGGGAATAAGAAAACGCGAGCGTAGATATGATACCTTTCCACAGCACACACGAATCGGATAAGCGAGGGAGGGTGTACGGGCAAACGCAACGGGGATTTGTGTTAAACACGACCCGTGGTCTACGACGGACTGCTCACCTTTCAATCCGTCTTTACTTTTCTTTGAAGGTGTGGTTGGCAGTCGCTCGCCTTCGCCTGGTCTTTGCACGTCGAATATCTCGATAGCATCTTCGAAACCACAATATAACCTAGTGAAGCAGGACAAGATTGTTTTAGGCCCGACACCCCAGACGAACGGAATATCGGTAAGAGATCTTCACTCATGAAAGAACAGGTAAGTGATCACGTACTTGTCGGCGGTAAGATTGAAAGCCAAGCTATGCGGCGCAATGTATCGTTCGCGATGATCGACGATGGGATACGACGCGCGAAGCTGGCGTGGAAAAAGTGAAATGAACATGAATCTGGTGCATATGTTTTAGGCCAAGTTCTCGTAACGCACCCTACCGTCTCTCCCGTCTAACAACTTGACAGGACAGTCCCTGACGGAAGCGACGAAACAAAAGGCCGGCGTGTGGTGTCGCGACGCACCTGGGTACCACGCAAAGTCGACGATCGGGGCGGGTTGCGAGAAGGTTTTGGCGTGTACTAGGGACAGCGATGTGCATGAAGCTGCGATAGAACTTCATGAAGATGAACAAGTCGAAAAGATCATCCAGATGACACCTACAACTTCCACGTCCTTCCGAGCATCTGTCACCACGATCGTCAGCCTAACCCCCGACCGGAGAAAGGAGGGAAAGAAAAAAGAGCACTCACGTTGTGAACGCTTGGAACGATCTATTCTCGCATTGGACCATCAGGCTGGACCCATCTCCACACCTTCATCATACGAGCCGAGGAGTTGCATATGTCAGTGGGATACGGTTAGTCGCGACTCTGGGGAACGTTCACCATTTCGCTGTCCGAGAGAAGTTGTCTGGGAGATCAGGGTCGTGTTCGAGCGTCGTACGTGACAATAGGGAAGGGGTCGAGGTGCTAGTGACATGATACGACGGGGGACGCCACGTTGGATACTCAGCCTGAGAGGGATGACTTGTAGAGGACTCGGATATGTCCATGCTCTTGTCAGGGCCCGAGCGCTCGGACAGGAACGACTTGGCGAGACAGTGGAATTTCGGTTTCGTTCAATTTTCAATGTTTTGATCGGACCGTATGAAATTCAATGAAGTTACCAGTTGGAAAATGACAAACGAAAACGGGTCGCAACGGCCTGAGACTGCCGTCGACATCAAGTTACACATGTACAGGTGTGCGACAAGGACTAATGAAGAGAATTGACCCATAGCTTTTTCAAAAGTAAAGTGACTCCAGGCGTATAGATACCGCGACCCCGATAAGAAGAGCAGGTAGTATGGAAGTAGTCTCACTAGTGATACTCGTTGTCTTAATGTTTGGGTGCGACACCTTGTCCAGCAAGGTGTTGATTTGGGTGTGGCCATCAAGTGCGATTTTGGGGAAGTCGAAAGCTTGGCTTAGCCTTTGCATTTATGTACATATCAGAGATGTTTTGTGAGGACATTACAGGTAAATTTCTCTTTGGGTTGCAAAGACTCTGGTTACAAGATGTCAAGGAAGACAAATATGCGAGTGGGTGGCAGCATAGCATGTGCCGAATTGAGACATGACTACATAGTACATGTGTGCCATTTATTGTGGCGGGACCGTGTCCTTTGTCGGGAGGAATAACAGGGAAATCATACATGCAAATTTGCTACTGCTGGCCAGGTACAATACTGCGTTGCTCCCATTGGTGCCGTTAAATAGCTGCGCAGCTATCGGTGGACCAGCAATCCCAATTAGGTTGCCAAAGAACGCGGCCAAGCCGGTCGCAGTTCCCCGGACTGCAGTAGGGAACACCTCGGGAGTCCATCCGTAGAGCTATGATGGTTATGATTTCAGCCACCAAGGGGGAAAATAAAAGAAGGCTGCTCACTGCTGCATCGAAAAGGCTCTGGCAAAAGCACTCCAGCATGTTGATGCCGACATAGCTCGCCTGTGTATTCGCAATACTGAAGAGGAGGAGAGATATGCCCATGATCATAGACGAGAAAACGAGGGTCCATTTTTGTCCAACCATAGGTGCACGAACCATAAAAATGGATAAAATGACTGCGGCAATCCCGGGGATGTAGATGATCAAGTAGTCGATGTATGTTTGCTCTAGACTAACGTTGATCGCACTGTTCTTCCGCTGCAAGATTGTAGGCAGGTATGCGACGGCGATGTAATAACCTGTTGACTCCATGCTGAGACAATGGAGTGACAAAAATGCATGTCTTACCCAAGTAGTCAAACATCCAGGTAATCCATACATGGATCGCGACCCGTAACATTCTCCAGCTCCCAAACAGCAATCGTAGTCGGGAAATCTCCTTGGATCGTCGCTTAGAAAAACCCATTTCTTCCGCGACTGGATTCTCCTTGCATCGCTCGTAGAGTGCTTCCACGGTGAGGTCACAGGAGCGCCTATTAAAGGCAGCAATCTTGTGGACGATCTCAACTGCGCCCCGGTCATTCCCTTTTGACAGGAGGAACTTTGGGGATTCACGAAAAGGAAAGATGAAAAATCGAATGATGAAAACGCCAAGGGTGATCGAAGCGATCGTGAAAAACAGATATCGCCATCCCATATTGCCATCCCTCGAACAGCAAGGTGTAACACCTCCTGTCAACTGACAGGAAACCAAGGTTGTCGAACAAGAGTAATTAGGTATGAGCCCAAGAGCGATGAGGCTGCATATCACAGCTCCCAGTGGCATGTTGATCGCGAGCGCTGTGAGGAGATAAGACCGATCCTGGTCAGAGTTTAGTTACCGTTTGATAGTATCAATGCGAGAATCAATACCTCTGGAAGATATTCGACAGTGACTTTATCGGAAGGGTGAGTGAGCGATGTGGATAACCTGAGCAGTGATCAAGACGCTTACTAGTCGAATCAATAGGTATGTAACCTCCGACGCCAAATCCGGTGAATGCTATGATCACTAGCAGACTGTTGTATGAAGACAGGGCACCAAGACACATGCCAAACACGCCAGCAATCAAAGAAATACCAAGGAACGCCACTCGGCGACCTAGGCCAAACTGTCAACACGACCAAAGTACCAAGCAAAGATGTCCAAGTTGTCAACAAACCTACTACGTCAACCAATACTCCCCATATGAATGCGCCTGCAGTTATTCCAGCAGTGAATACAGCGGCAATGTTTCCAAATTCCTTGTCAGAAAATCCGAATTCACGCTGTATGTTCGGCGACGCAAATCCAAATGCCTGTATCCACATAACGTCCAAGAAAAATCCGGTGCTGCAGATCGCCCAGATCAACCTAGCATTTTGTCAAAAATGCGGCTCCGATCGCGACAGAACTAAATGATGCATACCATTGATAGCGGCCCATGCCGTGCCGATTTAGCTCTTCATCGATGATTGAAGATTTAGTCATAGGTTGCAAGGGGATTGATCCGGCATCGGCGGACTCGTCTTCTGCGATTTTCACGTCGATCACTGCGGAGACCATCTGAGATGTCGACCTGAAAAATGGAGAGGATAGCGTTGACTTCGAAGGGAGAAGAGATCCCTATATTACCAAGGTCGAATAATGTATTGTGAATATATATACCTATCTGATATGTTTCATGCAGTATAGAGCGTGACACGTCAATGACACAGGTAGGGTTAATTGCTGTGGCCTTCCGAGAAAACTTCAACACACCGCATAGATGTTCCTGCGGATTGGCATCGGATAACCTAACGGCGTTTCATGGGGGAGCAATTTCGTGTGGTGTCAAAAAGAAAATACCATGCTGGCGATCGAAGGCGGTTGTGACAGCCAGTTTCCCGACTCTCCAGACCAATACTTAGAGGATACGAATCCGAATGCGTGGTGGCGTTATATCCTTTTGGAAAGAGTGGTGTGCTGGGGCCCAGCGTGTTCAAGGGTCAGGAATATACCACGATCAGGATGACGGTATTGGCAGCCCGATACGTTAGGTAGAAGCGGCCATCATGCGGGACCAGCAAAAAAAATCAAGTCGTCCGTACTGTACGGACATGTGGATCTACCACCCCAAACGTCATTCCTCACGGAACAGAGCAATAGCTGACTCACGTACTAGATAGATTACAAAATACTTACACGCGGGAATAAATTCAGGCAAGCTCGAGTTCATCGCCACGTTGGCAACGGAGATGACCAGCGTCACGGTTCTGGTTTGAGTTCCAATGTATCCTCACCTCAGAATTAAATGGACGTGTCGGGTATCGGGATTATGTCGAACATGGTTGCCCCAGTCGGCAGGTACCAACGCCTAGTAGATCTGACCTCATGGCCGTCTCGTCCCATAATCGGACCATTCAAGGGCAGAACGTATCTGTGACTACCACCCCCAGAGCGAAAAATCAGAGTCTCTTTCTATGTTCAAAACAATAGCTACCATACCATCCGTTGGTTTTCCCGAGGCCAAGGCGATGTCGGAGAAAGCAGCCTTCGTATTTCATCAACTTCCCACGACTCTCACGGCCCCACAGTCCCACAGTCCGCCACCGTCACGCGCGACCAGACGGTGTCATCGCGGGGAGAAGTGGGGAGAGAGGGGTACATGTCACGATTGCCGGTGTTGGTCGGAGACCAGTTCCAGCCTATCGGGCGAGACGGAGGACGACTCGCACGGACCTGGAGCCGGAGCCGGCGCCAGGGGACGCGAGTCCACCCAAACCCCGACAGGACGGAAGACGCGACGAGAGGTAGAGGGGCCCGGGCGAGGCACAACCGGCCAGACCAGGGACGAAGGAGACTAGGGGATGTAAATTGGGTGGGGTCACGCAATACACAACTGCAGCAACGACGAGCACGAAAATGAGGACGACTTTGCTCATAATGCATATTGTCGGGAGCAATAAAAGTTGATGCACGATGAGATTCAGGCAGCGGCTGGCAGGGCAGCTTACGATACTCGATAACACTAGCACAGAGGTTGATCAGACGATTAGACGTCGAATATTTGAATGACCAGGACATGCATTACTACTTGAACAGGTCCCGAAACAAATGCCAACAAGCATCGAACAAACAATATACCTACATACAGACTCCGACCCCTGTCCATTTCTACTAGTACACCTGGAATCCAAGAACCTCACGTCCGCTGGAACGGCTTGAGCAACAACGGGAGCTGAGGCCTGCTCTTTGGATCGCTGCGCAAAACAGGCCGCTGCACGATCAGCGACTTCTTACCGATCTCGCTGGCAGGCACGGCAAGCTCGAATTCAAACGCGCGTACGAGCGTGAAAAGGAGCGCTTTCATTCTGTGTTCGACATGAGACAGACTCAGAGCTCAGTGCCTAATCAATGCACACATGGAGTGAGAGCTGGACTTACTCGACGAGGGAGAACTGGTGTCCGATGCATGCTCTAGGGCCGCCGAGGAAGGTTAGCTGGTGACCCCACACGCCTGGAATCTGCGAGACAGCCTCTGGAATATTTTGCCACCGTTCTGGCCTACAATCCATGGCAGGACACGTGGGTGAACGAGGAAAGCCACACAGATGAAAAGCGACATACTTGAACTCGTGTCCATCGGGTCCCCACAATTCCTGCGACCGGTTAATCGCCAAGATGGGGATAAAGATCGAGTCGCCTTTTCTGATGCTGTGCGGTGTGGTGAGGATATACATTGAATTCACAATGGGACATGCAGGCGTACCGGATAGAGTCATGGACGACGCCATATTTGTCCGTGAATGGCCTCTGGACAGGCAACACATCATCCCTCATTGCGATCCGCACACTGCTTGGAATGGGTGAGTGCACACGGAGGGTCTCTCTCACGACCGCATCGAGGTAAGGTAGAGCCACGAGCTCATTCATCGATGGAGTGTCCGTGTCGACAGAAAGGAGTTCTTCCCGGAGTTTGGTCTGAATTCCAGGTTCATTGGTCATCGCGTAGAGTGCCCAGGTAGTCGCCGTGCTATTGTACTGTCGTCAAGTCCCAAAATGTTTCAGGAAAGCGTGGCACCATACCTTGTAGTGTCATGACCAGCGGCCAAGAACGTGGGAACCTCTGCGGAAGAACACGTCAGACTTGATACTCAAACCGCAGAGGGGGACGCACGCGCCAACACATCTTCGTCAGACAGCCTCTGACCCTCAGGGATGTCAGTCGCCATGTTCGCCTTGACCAACAGTGATAACAAATCCCGACCATGCAAACTGTCCTTTTCAATTGCGCCTTTCTCTGTCAAATTCGCCTGAGCGGCCGCTTTGGCATCCGATAGTAGTTCTTTGCCGACGCGTGCCATCGTGCGTTGCGCAACCTGGATTTTGCGTGCACGATCGGTAGGCTGTCACATAGAAGGTAAATGCGGACTCGTAGCACGAAAAGGATGCCCATGGTACTGACAAGAAGACGCAAAGGCGGGAGCCATGCTTGCACAAAAGACAGCATACTCAATCTCTGACCCACCGCGATCACGGTCTCGAAAGCCTCGTTCAGTTCGTTCGGTTTCTCGTTCACATTGAGGGAATCAAGGTTGTAATTGAAACCTGACAGCGGTCAATGGTGTCTGATCGACCGGGAGACAAGTGCCAATAGCTCACCTGCGAGACCAATTACGTCAAGCGTCATTCTACTCAGCCATGGTACGACATCGAGACGGGCGCCAGTGATGGATCCTGCAGGATCTTTGGCAATCTCAGACGACCAGACATCACGAAGCTGTCTTGGCTGTGGTGGGTGGTCTGCGTGGGACGGAATAAGACGTCACATACTCGGACAGCTTTTGCGTGGAAAATGTCGGTTAGCGCCCGAATTTGGGCCGGACCGAATGCAGGGTTCTAAACATCAAGTTAATCACACGAATGGTGTATATCTGCAAGGCTTTACTGACCATAACACGTCTCTGTTTAGACGAGGAATTCGTGGGCATCGACAAAGACAAAGAAGAGATGGACGCTAACCTGCTGGCGATGCTGAGCACCCTCGACGACAATGACACCTGCGGTCCTGGGTCGGCATGTGCTAACAAAAATACGTGAGGAAATGACCCACCATCGCCAAGAATCTGGGATAAGATATCCCTAGCGTGGAAGGGCTTTTGGTAGTCATTGTTGTGGGTGAGGACATAGTTGATGGCCCGTGTGTCCATGGTAAACAACCGGCTGGTCTAGAAAACCACCGTGTTCAGCACCGTGGATGAGGCCTTGGAACGCCAGCAAAGCAACATACGCAGAGGAAACCCTTGTATGTCAGCGTGCTGCCGTACTGTTTCACCCATTCCTCATGGAGTACGAAGTTCTCCTAGAAGTGAGAGAGAACGACTCGGATAGGGTTAGTCGAGTCCATGTCCGTCATTACCGACCCACGAGGGGGCGACGCACAACGAAATAAACGTCTAGCAGATTTCCAAAAATCCAGCTTGTTCCTTTGGGACCGCGTAGATGGCGTATGGGAGACGTATATAGATGGTACACGAACTGGAAGAACTTCCAGAGTCCAAATGCAGTCACAGAGGTAAACGCGGCGAGCAACAGCTTTCCGAAGGCTGGGATCATTATGTCGCGTCGTCACAGCTCGGGAGTAGGGAGGGAGGGAGGCTACACAACAGTGAGGATCCGAGCTATGTGGTTAGTCTGAGATGAACGTTAACCCTGTTTATATCGGCTCCTCATGTGTGTAGCGGGATTAAGGAGGAAGCTCAGATCTGAGAAAATCTCTGGCGTCTGATACAATTGTGTCAGCTGATGCGGCTGCGCCTTCGACTTCCATTGCCTATACCCGAAACGAGTGTTGTGTGCTCTGTAACGTCGGCAAAAATCTTGCTTGACGCTTATTTGTGTCAGTTAAATCAAATTTTTCACATCACAGGAGGTAGCTTGCGATCCGACCGCGATATTGCATCCATGAAAGTAACTCTATATAACTAACTATGCAGCAAGAGCAAGTCCGATCAGCGTCGAACGTTGAACCGGAAGTCATGCCAGATGGCGAGACAAGTGCAGGATGAAGCGCAAGCGTCACACACAAACACGCAGACGCAGCAGTTCATCAGGAGGTTGCAGGGACGCGACGAGATGTGCCAGTCGAGGGGGAGGAAGGACACGCGGGGGTGCATGTACGATCGACAACAAGAGCTGAAGTCGAAGATGAGCGCATCTCGACGGACGTCACAGATGTACCTGGAGCACCCCAAGACCCACATTCACCAAACCCCAGTCTATCCGAACGACCACATAGCGAAGCGAAAGGGCGCAATGGCACACAACAATCGAGCCGGCACGAAATATTGTGTAGGCTTGTGGCGAGCCAGCAAGCAAGCTAGTCAATTCGGGCAGTAACACGGTCGTAATATGAGCCGACAAGGGTGCACAGGAATGTCCAGAGGATGGTAGAGGTAGTCGTAATGATGAAGAGACGACACCGAGTCGAGGCGACAAGCCAGAGCGTGAGACAGACGTACACAACTCGTCGAGGGACACGAAGGACATCAAAGACAACACGGAGGTCCAGAACAATGGCGACTGCAATGAACAATGTCGCAGAACGAGCAAGGTGGATGGCATGACCCGAGACAAGTCGAAACGAGGGCGCTAGCTGAAAAACAAGATCAGGACCAAAGATACGCGCATCGTCAAACAGTGAAGAACACACCTGAGTCATTCATAGTATCTGGGAAGCGTACCAGACGACCCATCGAGTTTGCCAATCCCCCGCGTCGACGAGGACGAATCAAAACAGCACCTAGAAGTATCAGTCGAGGAAAATGCACTTACCAGGTTGTACGATCATAGAACCGTATCTGGGAATAGAAGTGACCAGATGCAACGTATACGGAGTGGAGATGCAGGGGGAGGATTCCAAAGGCACAAAATGGCGCAGGAGTTGATCGAAGCCTGAAGGCGAGCTAAGTAACTTATTGGGAATTGGGGCGCGACCGTCCGGCTTCCATATGACAGCCATTTTCAGAAGTAGGGAACCTCAACATCAGACATTACCGTCACCTTCACAACAACTTCGTCATTTTGTCCGTCAGGGGGTCATGAAGTTCGTATTGTTGAAGTCAGCGGACGGCTCGCGAGATGAGTGATGTAGCAGGCATAGCTCGATTGCAAGGCCGTGGGCATTTTGCTGATGACCCCTAGGCTTACCGCAGATGACCAACAGTGCGCCACTCGAGAGGGAGTGGGGAGGTCGGGTACCGACCTACTGCGCTGACGACGGAGAATCGCCGGTCATCACTGAGGACGCGAGCGACACGTCGCAAAATCTTGGTGGACATGCAGGGCAGTCGTTAGCCCATACAAACGGTGTTACCACACACGAAGAGGAGACCACGAATGGTCAAGCGGTCGAGCCAGATGGCTACGCAGATAGTCAGAGCATGTAAGCAGAGTCAAGACGTACCTCAGAACACTGTGGACGACCCGGGAGGCCACGGTGTCAGTGGTGAGGTGAAGGATAGCACGAAAATATTGAGCGCGTTGAGTGAGAGCTGGGTGGCGACACAGTCGACACAAGTCGACCCCAGGAATGTAGCAGGGACTGCCTGAAACGAGCTGGAGGATCCTGGTGGTGGTACAGATGTGCGCGAAGAAGATAGGACGGTTGTGACTCAAGTCGAGACTCGACAAGCCACAAGATTGCCCAGACATGACGAACAGGTCGAACGGCGATACGGGAGTCGTGGAGGTCCACGTAGAGGTCCACTGGCAGCGACGGAGAAGGTGGTAGACGAGACTGCGGCGACAGCGCAACGAACGACGCCGGCAGCGACCGGAGGCCCAGCTGAAGATGTTAGATCAGACGACCAAGGCATGGTGCCAAAAGATGAGACGCGACGCAAGATAGAATCAGGCAACAGCCGATACTTAAATGTGAGTTGTATTAGAGTCTGTATTGTAATATTATGCATATATCAACGAAGAAAAATGTGCGGTCGTGGCAAACGTCAAGAGTGCCGTCGAAGAATAATGGAAAACATGTTAAAACGCTAGCATATAGGGATCAATGTTTTGTCACGACACCATTGCAATAAAACAACTTGCAGAGTGGTAATTTCTTGAGCATTAAAAACACCAAGTCCAAGAACCCGTATCAATCCGTCAGGATGTCATACGGGCAGTTTGACTGGTGGCTACCGAAAAGCGTATGTCAATTGAAGTGGCTCAACCCTTCCTCTCTAAGAATCCTACATCCCACCTTCTTCAAAACGAAGTACATCACGATGACTCAAAACCACGTACCTTTCGTCCTGACGAGAGATTATCACTGCGCGGAACCTGAGGCCTGTCCTTGTTCTTCCCATTCCTGTCCCCATCGGGCTTTGTGTAGGTTTGTGTATAAAAATTGGCAAAGAGCCCCATGAAACCCGCGATGAGAGCAGCGCCAAAAGTGGCCGTTTGCGAGTCACCAGCGCAGTCACCTATATGCGGCAAGTACGGCCAGTACGTGAACGCGAGATGTTGGTACACTGCATGAAATAGACGTGAGTGGGGTTTGTTCGGACTTGCACGAAGATGCGGATGCGTGCGACGCATCACTGACGACGCAGATGACTCACTCCCGAAAATGAATAGGATGATGTCGATGATGAACTGGAGTATCTGCATTGTCGTGAGATACTTCTTCCACTGTGGCCAACGGAGTCAAACACGATATACGCGCAACGAGGTGACACCAGTGGGATAGCTGACGTACCCAAACCTTGGTCCCACCTGTAGCTGCGAAATAGTAATAATCTGCAAGCACGTACGTGAGGAATCGCTCGCCGCAATGGAGAACATATTGGGCTTACACATCACGACATGTACTCCCAAGTTAAGGGAAACGGCCGTCCATGCCTGCGTAAAAAAAAGTCAATAAAGAAGTGAGCTGCCCAATCCATGGGCCTCTCACCCCACTAATCTTGGATTGTTGCCCAACAAACGCCAAGAGTGCCGTCGAAGAATGATGGAAAACATGTAAAAACGCTAGAGTAGGTTCAACATTGCGTCACTGACACCGTCGCAATGAAACAACTTGCAGAGGGGTCGTTTCTTGAGCACAATAAACACCGTGTCCAAGAATTCGATGTACTTGAAGTAATAAACGACGATATAATAAAACTCGAGTCTCTGTAACCATCTGCGTCAGACAAGCTCATCTCGGATTCAAATTGGATTTTCACTCTTGTCCATGAAGACTCCGCACAAATTGCATTGTACGCACCGACGTTATACCACAGCTTCATGGCCTCTTTCATCATCAGCGTAAGCATCACTAGACTCGCAAGGGAGATAAATGCGTTGTATATGCGAGAAGGAGTTTTGAGCTTGAGTGCCGGTCGGTCCTTCATGAGTTCCTGCAAGCCGAAAATGACTGCCAAGTAGGACAGAATGGCTGTTGAGACCACGGGCCATGTAGACAATGGCGTCTTTCCCGGAATCCACGAGGTGAGAAAGGAAGGAAGTGAAGGAAAGCCTGGGATCAGGATATCAGCCATGGTGGATTGCTGCGAGATTAACACTCAGGCTGGGCGAAAGTTGATCGAGTACAGACCCTCTCGCTGGTCTGTCAATGTTTATATTCCACGGGTGTCATACGGCAATCATTGCCACTGATCGGGGTGACCGTCTTTCCGAACCAACGCCGAATAACCACTGCCAATCAGTACGTTGCGTTTCTGAAGGCTTTCGCGAGCCTACACGAGGGCTTAGCGAGGACTCTGATTGGACCGGAGCACCCTTGTACGGCACTTTCCCTGAAATTTGCTCATCGAGCGCTTAGGGAATCCCGATCGAGTCGGACAACCTAACCCTATATGGGGTTTACCGCTGAGCGCTGAGGCCTGCCACTGAGTGACTCGGAGGCCTCGAAGTGACGAGGTCCAAGGAGCTGACAACCGAAGGACGAGTCCATATTAGTGTACACGGCCAATATTCAAGTTGAACTTCCATGGGGTCAAATTGACCCTTAGTGAGATCAATATCCGACGAAGGCTCGGCTGTCGTTCAATGGGGAACCCTCAGGCTCGATTGTCGGCTCCTTCAAGTTGAACCTATACAAACCGCATATTACTAGGGTTAGGCTGTCCGAGTTTGGCCAAGTGGTGGCCAAGTGCCAGTGATTCGCGCCACACATCGAGCGTCTTAGCGCCTTTCAAATCTTCCCCAGACTACTTGTATACTACACCAACGACCTACCGGGGGCAGGGGATGCGGGACCGCCTCTATCCGGAATATGTAAAAGTCTGCTTCCGATTCCTCTTTAGCTTAATCCGTCGAAGTGAGTTCGCTACCCGAAGGGTCCTTCAAGCTTCAGGGATGGCACAAACAATCAAATCATTCGAGTTCTATGTGGTAAGTTCGAAGTTCCGATCGGTGATCGTGATTTTGTCGCTCTGTAAAATAATCCTGTGTAGACCGGAACAAACGCGCCTGACTCCCTTCTCGTTTGTAGCTCCTGCGATGGCCACGGTCAAGTCGCATGAACCCCATTTCATAGAAAATCCCGATGACATACCTACTGAAGCCGTTCCCGAGAATTTCGTGTCATATACTCTCAAGAATCAAGAAGCGCTCCCACCAGTTACTTGGGAAAACTGGTACAGAGAACTACATTGGTTGCACGTCTTTATCTTAGTCGTTTCACCAACACTTGGCCTCATTGGTGCTTGGTATACACCCCTGCGGCTGAAGACTGCTATCTGGTTTGTGGTTTACTCTTTCTTCACCGCTTTCGGTACGTTGCTTTCATCGGTGCGGAGAGCTGGTGCCAACAGAGAATATTTCAAGGTGTAACTGCTGGGTATCACCGTCTATGGACTCATCGCGCCTACAAGGCAACTAGGACATTGGAGTACATACTTGCTATTTTCGGTGCCGCGGCCGTCCAAGGTTCCATCGCGTGGTGGGCTCGGGGCCACCGCGCCCACCATCGATACACTGACACAGACCTCGATCCCTACGACGCCCGTAAAGGCTTATTTTACTCTCACATCGGGTGGATGATCTTCAAGCCCAGGCGAAAGCCAGGTCCCGCGGATGTCAGCGACTTGCGATCGAATCCGGTTGTCAAATGGCAGCACAGATACTATCTCCTCCTCGCCTTCATCATGGCGGTCGTGGTACCCACCACTGTGGCAGGGTATGGATGGGGAGATTGGGAAGGTGGATTCGTATGGGCGGGTTTGCTTCGTCTCGTGTTCGTACAGCACGTCAGTATTCTCCTCTCAGACACCTCCCGTAAATAAATCTGACTATTTTTAGTCCATTTTTTGTGTCAATTCGCTGTGCCATTGGCTCGGAGATAAACCTTACGATGACAAGCTCACACCGGTAGATTCCGCGCTTGTAGCGGTCATCACAATGGGCGAAGGCTACCATAACTTCCACCACCAATTTCCGATGGATTATCGCAACGGCCACAAGTGGTATCAGTACGATCCGACCAAATGGTTCCTGTGGTCATGCGAAAAGCTTGGTCTCGCGACACACCTCAAGGTGAGTTACGGTTATTGTTTCCACGGAATCACATCAACATGTACATTTACAGACGTTTTCGGACAACGAAGTACAGAAGGGCGAGTTGACCGTCCAACTCAGGCGCCTCCATCAGAAACAAGAGGCACTCTCCTGGCCATCTGAGAAGCCGGATTTGCCAGTCATCACTTGGGAAGACTGTAAGAGTTTTATCTGGCCTTCTACGCCGCTCCTAATAGTTTGCTTCCCAGACCAACGTCAAGCAGAGTCTCGGGCGTTGATCTGCATCGCGGGGTATATCCATGACGTCAGCGACTTCTTTGACAAACATCCCGGTGGGCCCCATCTCTTGAAGAAGAATATAGGAAAGGACGCCACTCCTGCATTCTTCGGTGGCCTTTACGATCACAGCAATGCTGCGCACAACGTATGTCTCTGGTTGAACTTTATTGCGCTGCTTTTTCTTGACCGCCACTGTACGCAGCTGCTTGCCATGAAGAGAGTCGCAATTTTACTCGGAGGTGCACCCCATGGCTCGGAGGAGCAGTTCGTTCCTCCTAGTCAGCATTTGCGCATCACTCGCTATAACGAGCTCTCAACTTAGGATGGGCTAATTCATCACTGTGGGCCGGCACACTCACCATCTTTTTCGCTATCTCTCCCTAGCTGAATTCACTTGTCAATTTATGCGCTATTATGTGCTTAGTTTTGACCTCGATTATAACCACGCGTGCAGTCCCCCTTGTGTTCACACATTATTGTACCCTGGGGATGTGCAATCAAGCCATCGTTGCTCATGTCCGCAGTCCGAACCTGGGGTTCATCTCAACTGCGTGGGTTTTCCTGGGCAAACTGAAGAGCCTTGACTTCACAAGTAAATAGTCATATGGCAAATTGAACTTTCGATACCATCTGTGTAGTGCGGTCGTATAGATAAAAAAACAAGCAAGACTGATCTATATCACCTGAGGTTTCTCAAGATCTGAGAGGGCTCGGACTAGAGTGAGAACATAAAATAAGACTCCTGCAGTCGAGAAGAATGAATGACTGCTATACATGGTCATAGATAGAGTAAGAACGGAATACGAGACTATTCGTTTATTAGTCTATGAGAAAACGAATAGGATCAATGTCTGACCTCAGTCAAGAAGAAAGAACGAACGAGGGGGTCTCCCATGTATAGTAGGATTGAGACGGAGAGTGAAAGGGAAATGGAGGAAAAACAAACGAGGACGAAACGGGTATGTAGGAAGTGCATGTATGTGGGGACGATAAGCAGTGTTGCTGATCGCGACAAGGTTGAGGGAAGTGTCTATCCTAGACTGAGTATCCTGTGTACACCCTATTCTGTTAGGCCACTGTGCCCCAAGAATGGAGGTTCTTGACGGATGAGACGCTGAGCTTCCGCTGATCTGGGCTTAATCGAACATTTGAACGGTGCTTGATGCCTGGACCGCCAGGCAGGCGTCAGCAACCACACCACAATGTGAAATAATGTCTGTCACGAACACGATCGTTTCTCCGACTAGATTGAACTCGGGCGTGATTTCCACTCCGTCTTCGATACGTTTTGAGATATCAAACACGGCGAGCGTTTGGGCACACAGCAGCCAGACAGCTGAATGTCCGAGGAAATAGCCTGAACGACGCATCACACCGATTTTACGTTGTCCAGCAAAACCGCATCGCTTACCTGGGCATTTGCTACACAGGAATTGTGGGGTCAACTTCTGGTTTAAGAAAGTTTGATTGATTCTTACCGCCGTCCGAAGCCGAAGCACGCATTCCCGGGATGGGGCTCTGGGTTATCTCCCAAGAATCGCTCGGGTTTGAACTCCAAAGGATCCGTATACGTTCTCTCGTCATGGAGTATCGCCCTGGGACCATGGTATCGAGACCAGAATTAGGTGGGTTGTATCGACTTACCAGATGTTGACGAACACATAGGAACCAGCAGGGATTAGATACCTGTCGTACATGTCATCGACTCTTGTACACCTGATGGCTACAAAAATCGGGTTGAAATGTGGTGTAATTGGAGATAGAAAGACCAACTTATTGGACCCGGAGTATGCCAACGCAGCAGTTCTGTGACCAAAGCTTCCATGTACGGTAGAGACACCCGGTCGGTAAATGTTGGCAATCGATCAGTACCCACAACTGACTCCAGTTCTTGCTGCGCTTTCCGTAAGACACGTGGATAGAGCGTCATGGCGAGGTAGAGTGCATAGGAAACAGAATTGGCCTGCGAGAAGCATCTACCAACGAACACAAACACGAGATTGAGGTGCTTACCGTGTCTGCACCACCTATGCTCAAGTTGTTTAACAATAGTACTGAGATAGCGGATGAATCCATGAGGTCATACCTTGATACAGTGTTGCTGCACACCATTTAACACTGTCTTCTAGTTTTTCTGTGAGGCAAGGCTTGCTCAATAAACGGGACGATAGTGAGGGCAGTGCCGTGCCAGCGGCCTTGAGAAGTCCAGCTTAGCGTGCTTTAACACCACTGACGTGATAGCTCACCAACTGAGACTTCACATAACTGTGAGGGATTTCAACGAGGTCCCGTACAACAATAGCATATTTCTTTGCTTTTCTCTTGAATCCAGCACCGGGGAGCCACGACGGAATGTATTTCACTGTGAAGGTTTTAGTGTATTTGGACATACAGGGATGATCCAATAGCTTACTGAGGGGAATGAAATCGACATAGTATATACCTGGTGCGGTTGCCATCGACAGCTGTGAGTTCGCTACATGGGCCAAATCGACAAGAGGGTCGTCTCCTGGCTGAGTCACATAGCCATGCGAGAGGCGTAATGCTATCGAAGTGAAATATCTAAACAACCGTGAGCAATAATGGTGAGTAATATGCATGGAACTTACTTGCGAACATGGGCTTGAGTCCTCAGGCTCTCCGGATCTTCGAGTATGCATTGAAGATACCGTCGATTTTCGAACTCGATCATGGCATGCAACTTTGACACAGAGGCATAACTCCCGATGTCTTGCGCAAACCACTTTCGATGCTCACGAAACCATTCATTATAATCGGAAAGGAGCATGATCTTCCCCCATCCTGAAAGATCACCGCACATGACCGACCGAGGGCGGTCAGAGTAATTGGTGCCACGTTTCTCCAGCAGATCTTGAGCAATTTTGGCAGAGCCAATGATGATGACATTGTATCCAAACAGCGACCCAGAAGCGATGTCACCTATTCAACAAGTAATTAGCGATAGCGAGACTTCATGATCATGGCTCAGCACACCATACTGCTGGTTGAATTTGAGCATCGCTAACCATACTCTGTCGTTGGGGATCTCGAGGAGGCATCGAAGACCAGAAACACCTGGTGGCAAGCGACGGGCTCTGTACCTTGCGTAAAGCTCATGGAGGCAGATAATGCAGAGGCCGAGCGGGATGAGTGGGATGAGTAGTGAAACTTCAGTTCTAAGATCCATGGTCGCAATGGTGGACAAAAAAACTCGGCAACAAGTCGATCATAGTGAAACTTATCTGCAGTACGGTACGGCCCGAAGACGTGGACAACTGAAACGGTAAATGGTAAAATTGGCCAACGATGTCGCAAATACGGCTTAATCACCTAGTACGTAGTAAAGTGTCTTCATCTTACCTCACCGAGGTTCTGATTGTCATGTTGGGATGAGTCAGGGTAACATTGGATTAATTTGGATATGTACAATTTGAGCGGGAGTCATGTTAGTTACCAAGCTGAGTTCCGAGAGCGTTACGTACGTTCGGTGACCTTTCCGTGAAGAAGTCGGACATTTGTCATGCACTGCCATGCGAAGTGCTTCAAGTTTGCTGGAGACAAATCTTCGCTTTCTCACTCACTGCCAGTGGTGACTTTGTTCGTTTCTCCCTGACTGAAGCAATGCGTAACTGAAAACAGTTTAGGGCAGCGGAGAAACGGCGGGAGAATGTGAACACCACTGCCAGCTTTCCCCGGGCCGATGAAGTGGTGACCCTGGGCCAGAAGCTGAACCGACCCGGGATGTGATGAGCATCCGAGTCGTCCTGCGGTGGTCACGTAACATTTTTGACAAGTCTTTGGCACGATTTGCGAGTTCTGATTGGTTGGCCACTTCACAAACAAGAGATATACCTGATGGGCCATACCAGCATCTCGTCACTCGTTCTTCTGGTTGGCAAGACAATTAGTCCTTAACTTGCGACACATGCGCTGCGAGTCACATAATCAACAATAATTCACGTCAGTTGAATTCCTGAGGCTCCTTACTCGGCTTTCCAGCGCTCAATCTGGAGAACATACAAGTACATATGTAGCATGAATCGACACCCCCGATCCACGATGCCCTACTTGGCCGACTTCATCCTTTCCTTCGTAGCTGCTGATCGTATTCCGGCGCACTTTACCTCTTATATACCAGGCAAGACCCCACTTTCAACATGGCCCGCGGTCGTCAGTATGACTGTGACGTACCTTGTCGTCGTATTTGGGACTCGTGAAACGATGAAGGACAAAGCACCTTTGAAGTTGACCACGTTATTCCGCGCACATAATCTAATATTGAGTGTTGGGAGCCTCATCCTCATGGCACTTATTGGTGAAGAGGTATTCTCGAATTGGCTGAAGCCCGAAATAGGCACATACGGTTCGCTGTGCGCCAGTGAAGCCTACACGAAGGTGAGTAGTCTAATACGATTTGAATACTCGATTGAACATGCATCGTTCTTCAAGAGGCTGGAGTTTTATTTGATGCTGAATTATTACTTCAAGTACTATGAGTTCATTGACACAGTCTTCTTGACTCTGAAGAAGAAACCTTTAGGTGGGTGTTTTGCTTTCACTTTGTCGACATACCACTCTGATCAATCGACCAAAAAGCATTCTTGCATGTGTATCACCATGCGGCTACGGCAGTTTTGGCATTCGTGCAACTAAATGGTCGAGCAACAGTGGTAAGTGTTATCTGTTGTGTACTTTAATTCGCGAACTTTGTCTTTTCTAGTGCTGGGTCGCGGCATTCCTTAACCTTGGTGTTCACGTGTTAATGTGTGCGTGTCAGACACCTTTGTGAAATATACCTCACGCTCATACGCAACTTGAAGATTACTATTACTACGCCGCTGCTGGCGGTGTCAAACTATGGGTATGCCTTATCTATTCAATTACAATGAACCATGGTTCACGTTAAATGTGACTCAGTGGAAGAAACACCTTACGACAATGCAGATCGCCCAGTTTATGGTCATTCTAGTATCAGCAGCCTTCGCCAGTGAGTGTCGAAGTATCTTCGTCTCATTAATAGTCGATATAACGTCGTCGTAGGTTATCAGTATGCTGCGTACAACTGGTTCCCCGCATATCTCCCTCACATGGGGGGTTGTACCGGTACACCCACCGCGGGCATCGTCGGAGCAGGGATCATCTCCAGCTATCTACTATTGTTCCTCGACTTCTTCTATGAAACATACTTACGGAAAACTGGTTCGCATAACCCGGCAACGTGGCTGCGGTTGGCCGTACAAAAATGCCTCAAACAGCGCGCAGCCGGTCGGCACTGACCGCGCGGTGCAGCCTGAGGGGGTGTTGTAGCGAAGTAGACTACACCCGTCAATTGCAATCAACATCACCGTTCCGTTGCTCGCCTTCGTTTGTGATGGGAACTCCAGCTTGCATATAGTATCATGCATTCGTGTTTCACACCGATAGGACGGCGGGCCACTCATATATACTCTGGCAGTGAGCCTCTGAGTCCGTGGGCATCGTGGGGCCCCGGGTTTGTTTGAGCGTACTTTCAAGTGACCCCGGTGATGATCTCCGGCTAAACCCGAGATAGTACATGTCCATACTCGCAGTCTGAGTTATACACTAATCAGCGTCACTCACTGACCCAAAACTACAGTCTCGACTTGTAGACTCCGAACCCCACCGAGCCCACCATCGACATCGAATTCGCTCATTGTCTCAGATCTTGACATTTTCTCTATCTCGTTTGCTTTTGTATCTTACCTCCGCTACTTCTTTTCACACCTTTTTTTAAAATTCTCTCGACTTCGTTTGACTCGATCATGTCTGTATCTGAATCTGCACCAGCCAATGATGCTACGCACGACGATGAGTCTCTCACTGCCACTCGCAAGCAAGGTATGTCCTCCCGATCTTTCCCCCCACCCGTTCTCAACCAAGCCCCGGGTCATCTTCCAGTCGAATTCTACTTTGCAGACTCTAACCTTCCGTATGACAAGTATGCTCCAAGGTTGTTCTTTTTTTCTTGTTTATTCAGACTGACGTTTTCCTTGCCAAGATTCATGTGGACGTTACATACTGCCAATACCGACCACTGGGTCCCTATCAAAACAGTCTCGTCATTCAAACGTATGAGGGATCATGCCGCCAAAGGACACGAATTCATCCTCCGCGCACTGAAGACGAGTACCGAGCTCGAGGTCGACGACAAAGGGGAGAACGTACGACGTACGACCGAGGTGCAGAAACCCAAGGATCAGTTCGAGCGGAGTGTGTACGCTGTGCGTTCTTTTTCTTTCAGAATCAGTTTCGAGAGGAGTGGCTAACGAGACTTGCGTTTTCGATGGCACAGAAAGGGTTCGGGAAGGAGGAACCGGATCTTCAACAGAAATTGGAGGCGTTCTTCGAAACATACGGTAGTGTGAATGCTGTGAGGATGCGTCGCGTAGATGGAAAAAAGGAGTTCAAGGTTTGCTCGATGTGCTATCATGTGTGATTTACAACCTGATTTATTTCTATTTTTGATAGGGTTCCGTATTTGTGGAGTTTACTGATATGGCTGGTGTGGAAGCCTTCTTGAGTGCGGAACCGAAACCCTCATGGAACGGTGAAGAGTTGGTGGTCATGTCCAAGTGAGTACCGCCATACCTCCGGCTATTGCATTCCGTCTTCATCGTTTGGTTGGTGATAGGGTGGCTTATTGCGACATGAAAATCAAGGAGAAAGGTCTCTCAGGAAAAGCTGCCGAACTCCGCAAAGACAGCATATCATCCAGGAAGGGTTTCAACGCCTTCCGAGAAATGGAGAACCCTTCTAAATCAAAAACGAACGGCAAGTCCAAGGAGAAACCGGAGGTTTTCCTCGAATTCATGGGGGACAAGATACGCGTGTACGATGACGATGAAGATGGAGTTGGCCGTGTCAAGACGGAGGACGTCCCGTTCGTCAAAGGTGCCACTCTCAAATTCACGGGATGTGGTGGTGATGCGAACTTTACGGAGATGAAGGCAAGCGTCTCGATCACATCAAGATACGATCCCTCTATAACATCTTTCCTCAGGCTCCTCTTCGCGAACGTTTTGCCCGTGTTCCGTACATCCAGTTCTCCAAAGGCGACGACTTTGGGCTCGTCGGGTTTGAAAAGGCATTAAAAGAAGACGAGATCGAATACGTCAAGGAGAACCTCAAAACAGTCAACTCAAAAGAAGTCGTCTGGACCATTCCAGACGGTACGCGTCAAGTCGATCCTCATCCTCATGACTCGAGACTGAATGTGTATTGTTGACAGAGGAGGAGGAAAAACAATTCCAGATCGACCGTGCCAACTTTGCAGCGAAATCAGTGCTTTCGCGATCACAAATGCGGAAGGGCAGTTCGGGGCGGGGTGGACGCGGCGGACGTGGCGGACGTGGCGGTCGCGGAGGTCGCGGAGGTGGCCGAGGAGGCGATCGAGAGAAAACCAAGGACAAGGCCAAATTTGATGCACCTCAGCCCATCGCTCCTAGCGAATCTCAGACGGGGGACAAGCGCAAGCGCGATATTGAGCCAGATGGTGGACCTGACGTGGGTGTACGGGGGACAGGCGTGCCAACAATTGCAGCGGTGAAGAAGGTCAAGGCCGACGAGTCATAGTTGCTCGAGGTAGAGATCTGGGGGTAAGAAGAAGAAGCATGTTCACCTGTATTTCTACATGTTGTACGCAACTTGGATACGCGAGTAAATCGACGCGATGTGACCAGGTACCACCGAGGTGGGCACTAAAATTTAATTAAGCTTATCCAACCAAGGATCCAACGAGCAAGATCTAAGCATTGGCCCTACGACCCCCGTGTACAGCCATTAGCAAAGAGCGTCAACCTTTCGTTGGTGGTCAGATGACGGTTAATAATGAGTCGTGATGTCATGAGCTAGTAAGAACGAGTCTCAGCCGGAACGTACGCCCAACGGAATGAATCGACTTATTAACCATTCAGCAAAGTAAAAGTATAGAGAGTAGTATACATCGTAGCCGCAACCGTCATGAAAAAGGAAATTCGACTAGCTCGGCAATAGAGAGACGACAGACTTTTCAGACGTCCTTGACTTGTTCCTCCAAGTATTCCCATAACTTCTTCCCGATCTCAGGATCCTGAGTATCGGCGCGGGGCTTGCCGATGCGTGCCCACGGAATGAGGTACTACAAAAGAACATGGTGTGATCATCATCGAGGACGTGGGCACGTCCTGAAGCGCACGTACCTTGCCGTTCAGAGACTTGCCGTCGGGAAGCGTGCCTGCGTATAGCTGGGTGATGGCCCCGTATGACACGGGACGGAGCCAGGTATTCTGTGGAGTGAGCCGTCAAACAAAGCACCGAGACACGGTGGGGCTTGAAAGACACGTACGGAGACGAGCTGGAGGATACTCCCTGTATGCCGCTGCAGGTCGGTTTTGATCCCTCCTATCGAGTGCGCGTATGAGCAATGATTGCTCGGCCGAACTGAGCTCAGATGAATATACACTGACCCGGGTTCAACGAAGTTGAGACAATGCCTTGGTCTCCGTACCGCCGCGTCAGCTCCGCAGCGAAAACGATATTTCCCTAACGATACTATCAATGGAATTGAACCTAGTAACATAGATGGAGTGAACTTACCGTCTTACTCTGTCCGTACAGTTTCCATGGTCCGGCATTTTTGCGCGCTGGACTGTCTTTCATGGTGTCGTACTCAAGACCGCCGAACCAGTGACCATTAGACGAAGTGTTGACGACCCTGGCGATACCATCTGGTGCTGATTTTGCGGTGGAGAGGAGGGTAGGAAGCACGAGTTTGGTAAAGTAGAAATGGCCGAGGACGTTGGTACCGAACTGAAGGTCATACCCATCATCTGTGAGCATGTCAATCGGAGCAGCCATCACGCCGCTGATCCGACAAAGTATATCAGCAATTCTGACAAAGATCACCGGGAACTCGGGCTTACGCGTTGTTAAACAGGACGTTCAGTTGTGTCTCTTTGCTATTCAGGTGTTAACATCCCCTAACTACAATTTAAGGGATAGAAAGTCTTACGAATTGAATTCCTGCGCAGCTCCTTTGACGCTCTTCAGGTTGGCAAGGTTCATAAGAAGGAGGTTGGCAGCTTTGCCAGTAGCGTCCTTGAGTTCTTTGAGGGTTGCTTCGCCTTTGGATTGATCACGGGCGGTGATCCAAACTTTGGCGTTCTTGGTTAACAACACCTGAAAGATTGGTTACTTGGGTGTGAAGCATAGAGACCCAGAATCATCGAGACGGTAAACTTGGAGCTGATGCTTACCCTAGCAGTTTCTTTGCCGATACCAGCCGTAGCACCAGTGACGAGGACGACCTTGCCAGACATGTCTGGTACGTTCTCGGCGGTGAACTTGGCGCTACCAGGGCAGAAGTTTTCGTCGATGATGGCCCACAAGGCTCCCATGTTGGATACAATACAGAGAAGTGGTCAAGGTGGAGGGGATGGGTGTTCTGTTGGGAATCACATAGGGAGACGAAATATATAGGGCGTCGCTAAGCCCCTGGGAGGTGGGAATAAAGATTCTTCAGACAACAGACTCCGAGTCACTGCTGGTACTTACGAAGCCGCGCAATGACGACGAGAGCGGGCATTTGACACACCCGCGATGAGACTCAGCGGTGCGTGTGCTTGGAATGGCTGGCGCCGAAGCGCAACCATCATCGGCTTGCTTATCAAGATAACATTATTTGATGCCCGGCATTGTGGCAGCAGGATCAAAATCTCATGCATATGCTACACGGGTCCTGCACGACTCCTTGGCCAATGGACAAAGACACGAGAAAGCCCGCCCATCAGCTTTGCGAACCCTCGGAAAGTGCAACCAGTTGTAATCTGGTAGTGAAGTTGAGGTGGCCGAGGCTTGCGCAAGCCCAAATCCACACGCTATTCCGAGATCACGGCTTTTTTTAATTGGCGGAGTGTGAAAAGGCGCGCTTCGGCGGACTCAGTAGATAATCACGAATAGAAACATGTGCCGTAAATGGGGATATTGTGTTCTGTTTCACTCCGAGTGTTGATCAAACTTGCATATGCTTGCATGCGCGTCAAGTCTCCAGATAGACCAGAACGTTGAACCTTGTCGCCGTTATTTGCTGAAGATGACGTGGCCGAGTATCGATCATTAATTCCACGAGGCCAACTTAGTGAACGTGACGGTGAGATTTCGAATTATGGACCTCACAAAGGTCCACGTGGTAGATAATCAGTTTGAACGCTACCACACATCCTACTATCAAGATGGGATCCTCTCTCAGCTATAGTGGTTCTTCCCGCTTCTACAAAGAGCTCGCAGAGCTACCTGTCCCAACATCGGCCAAGTTTATCAATACTGCAGCTACATCTGGCGTCTCAGGTCAGCGAGATTATCTTCCATTCCTTCGACTCTAATCTTTCGCTTCCTTGCCTAACTCCTTATCCTCGCAGTCGTCCGCATCTCCTATTCAATTCGTGATCATGAACGAAACGTGAAGCGATCCATTACAAAAACTCTCACTTTGAGTAGCACAGATTCAGCAATCGATTCACCAGTAATATCATCAACAATCAGCCAGGATCCGTCGGAGATCTCAGCTTTCCTCTGTGCACCGTCAGAGAAGCGTCATGCATTTCTCAGAGAGGTATCCGACGCTAATGGTGCAAAGAAACGCTATGTGGAGGTCTGGTCGGGTGCTCAGCTTGAAGCATCACCGGAGGTCACGAAGCAACATGGGCAGTTCCACACAGATGGTATAATATTCACTCGAGTGTTGCCCTCGTGTACTGATACCCTTCACCCTCTTAGATGTCTTTAAATCGTTCTCCTTCAGTCCATCCGAAACCGCGTTAGTGTACACCGCCGAAGCGAACCCCGAGACTACCGAGAAACAAGAAGATGATCCATACCCAAAGTTTCGCTTCATCCCCCATTTTGGTGAACAATTGTATACTAAGAAACGACCTACCCTCTTCGTGTTCCGCTGGCGCTCCCCGAACGAGGTGTCGCACGGTGGCGACAGTACACCAGCTGCCTCTATTACAGCGTTGTCACTGGACCAACCCCCCAGCATTCCTGTCCTATTCGGCCAGGCAGCTTTCGTTACCGAGACACGTCTCTATGCCACCGGATACGAGCAAACTGGTGACGGAAAGTTGTTGGGTATCAAAGGATGTTTCAATCGACCAAGTAGTATATGGGAACTCATGCTTCCGAGCGAAAGTCTGGAAACAGCCACAACCACGGTGTGCAAATCTGTTAAAATCGAGATGCCAGGGCGCTCCTCTCGTTCCCCGCGTGTCCTATTTGACAAAGCTCGTGCTCCAACGACTTTATTCTGGTTGTCCAATCCCATGGGCGGTGCGCACGCATCCACAGTATCCCTTCATATTCGTGATTTGGAGGGTACTGTGGGCGACAGGCTCCTTGTGGACGCAGTATATGATCCTTCGGCCCGGGAGTTCCCAGGTCTGTACACCGAGTACAACCTGACTGATAGCCCATTCCTCCGACTCGGCGATAAGACATGCGTTTTGGCACAGTCACTTTGGCGCTCTCGTCCGACATTGGTTTCAATCAACGTAGAAAATGGCGCAGTATTCGATTTGACACCTGTCCTAGATGGCCAGGCATTGTATAGCTGGAGTTTACTAGGAACCGACGGAGCGCGCTCAGTGATATGCTCGCGGAGCACCCCAACCTCTCCACCCGAAACCGTTCTTTTAACTTTGACACAAGGCGGAGTCCCAGGATATGTCCAGGTTCTTGATAGACCAGCTGTTTCTCCAAAACGTGCGTATCACACAATTTGGAGAAATAACTCTCAGCCCTGATTTGAGTTACAGTCCAGGAAGCCACTGATCGCCTTGATGCATGCGTCATACCCATTCCAAATAGATATCCCGTCGAAACTATCGTCATTCGTTCGAATGAGTCGGTGCAAGGACACAAACCTGTCTGCTTGACAATTCCACATGGGGGACCTCACGCGACCAACGTTACGTCCTTCACACCAGGTGTTCTCGCTTATGCCCTTGAAGGCTGTGAGTCGACTCGTCCTTTATCCAGGTACGTGATTGAATCAGCCCTTTAGATACCATATCGTTGCCGAACTACACTGGCTCCATGGGTTTTGGCGAGAAATATATCCAAGACCTTCTCGGGAAATGCGGGACACTCGACGTTGAGGACTGTATCGCGACGGTCAAGGAACTCATCAATCTCGGACTATCTGAGCCAGGAAAACAAGTTGTCCAAGGAGGAAGCCACGGAGGCTTCCTCGCCGCACATCGTAAGTCTCAACCCCCCCATCTCGCTCTCAGCCACTCCAAAGAGCTCACGAACGAACTTGGCAGTCATTGGCCAGCACCCCGACGTATTCAGCGCGGCAGTCATGCGCAACCCCGTCATCTCAGCCGGCGAGCTCTGCGCTTCCGACATCTCCGACTGGCCCTTCCGCGAGTTCGGACTCCCGTTCAAACCCGGTACGCACGTCACCCCGGATAGCTTCGCCAAGCTCTATGCCGCCTCGCCGATCGCACACGTGGGTCGCGTGAAGACGCCCGTGTTATTGTTATTGGGCGAGGACGATCTTCGCGTGCCGCCGACGCAGGGAAAGGGGTATTATCACGTGTTGAAGGGAAGAGGGCAGGTGGTGGAGATGTTGGTGTTCCCGAAGGAGACACATCCGATCGACGGGGTGGAGGCTGCAAGGGTGGCGTTCGAGGCTGGGCGGGACTGGTTTCGGGCGTTTACGCATGGAAAGTGAAATTTAGGGTCAGTGATATACGTACCAACATTTGTGGGTTTGTTGGGTAGGAATTGTATGAGTGAACGAAAGTAACCAGGATGCTGGTATGAACTGGTCGTGACTGGGCAAAATCCCATTCCCAAAGTGTGCATCTGCTGGCCTCGTTATTCCAACACGATTCACTTGATCAGTGCATTTTCTCCTACCCGAGGGACCGGGTCCAGTCCTACAATCCCACCAAAGGAAAGTGGTAGCTTTGATTCCAGTATCTGTGTTGTTACTGTTACATCCTCGATCATTACATACCGCTGTTTGAAATCGTATGGCGAATCGTGCAAGACTTTCACTCTGAAAAAGCAATAAATAAATAAATGATGGCATGATCCTCTCAAAGTCGACTCTTTGCGACGCCTGCTATCCTCCTCCCCTCCTCCAACATCGGCTTGAGGCTGTCCTACAACCGGCTGAGCAAGTGCTACCAACACCGTGATCGCGAGACTCACTTCATATCCAGGAGTGGTGTTTGTCTGGTTAAGCGGCTCAAGCTGAGCACGCTTCCATAGTTCCTCGTAGACCCGTCCATTGGACACACCGAGCGCGCTGGGTGTGGGAATGGGTGAGCGATCCAATCGATCAAATATAAGGGAACAAAACCTGTCGAGCGCCCAGTCAGGGAAGGAGAATGCGTCGGTGAACCCGATAGCATCAGGGAGAATACGAAGACAAACAGCGTTGATGGCCGCACGCAAGTCTCGTGTCGGATCTGTCTGGTCATCCCCGTGTTGCAACAACCCAAATGTAAAGAGATCGACCAAGGCTTCCTCCGCAGTGGACAGTAAATACTGGATATAGCGGTCAGAGTGATGATGAATGCGAACTCAACAGAACCGTTCGGACTTACGAGAAGATATAGATCTCGGAGAGCACCACTTTCCTTGTGTGGCAGTTGATTCAGGGCAACGGCCATATTGCCTACTTGAGTCGCTACGAATGCCTCGGTAACAGCTTTTGAGAGTCTGTGATTAATGCCGGCGTCGGAATGATTCAGGTTTCGTGCGGCACACTGGACTGCTAGGGCAGCACGCCACTCCAGGAGTTGTATGATGGCCGTATGGTCCTGCCACGTCGTTGTGCTAATCACTGGTCGGCTCGACTGGCCCTCGCTGAGGAGACGAAGATAATTTGAATGCAAACCCAAAGGACGATCTGGAGTTGAGGCCAAGAGGTTGTATGACTTGAGAGCCGCACGGACAACCTGCCCATCCAGCACGAAATTGTCCCCTTCATAGCTAATAGACGGTGAGCAATAGGAGACAGATTGTTGAATCCACATACGTAGCGGCTGGAAGATAGTCCGCATAAAGGCGTCCGATCCCAGCAAACATGCTGTAACCATGACCACCCAAAGCACGACGAGCGTTCTCAAGACCATTGATAGTCTCAGTGGAGACCAGGACCTTTAGGCCACAAAGCATAGCATGAATTTCAGCAAGATACCCCAAGTCACCTTGTTCGATTCGCTCTCCCAGAGCGGAAAAGGATTTGATCTGGGAGCTTGTTTAGGTAGAGACATCTCTCCGCGATGAAACACGGACCGTTTGACGACCCAAACCAATGAATACATACGAACGCGAGAGTATTGGGAGAAGGCGATAATAGGTGGAAGGGTATCTGATAACTTGGCGCTCTAATCCACGATGGTCAGGTTCTCCTTGTCTGCGGACAGTGGTATAGCGGATCGCAATAGTGATGCCTTTTCTTCTAGTTATTTGGAAGGAAGATTCTCGGACTTGGGGGGGCATACCTCTTGCGAGAGTCCAGCCTGCAGTTGTCACCATACTAAAGCAGTCATCAGAAGCAGAAGCCACAATAGTAGATCTGGCTACCTCGCGCGGATATACATCATCTGTAGGAGTATTGAGTACATGAACAAGCTTGAAACACAATGGACATACACCTCCAAAGCTATGCTTCGGGTTCTGAGGCTTAATATACCGACCGTCTTCAGTAACCATTGCGAACTTCGAGAACATGTTCTTCCGGGGTATTCTGACATGGTTGAATCTAGCGAATCCATTGTCCAATGCAGCTGATCCTGGGAAGCGGTCGGCCATCAATTTGGACAACAGCGTGATTGAGGCCATTACCTCCCCCAGCTTTAGGGCCGATATCCCCAGCAGTAATTCCAGAGCATAGAGAATGATCCTCTAGACAATATAAGACGATACGAAAGAGATCACGGGTTCAAAACGAACCCAATGATCTCAACTGGACAAGAAAGAGGTGAGGGCCCACGTCCTTGCCTCCTGGCAGAATTAACTTGGCTTGCACAATTCCGTGTGTGGCTGTCTTCCCCAGGGCGCCTATCCACCACTTTGTGCTAGTCAGGGTCGGTGAATGGAGCTCGAATTCCTTGGTGTCAGGAAGATAAGTTGCTGTTGTTTCCAACCTCGCGACATTTGTACCGTGACCAAGCTCGGTCTGAAGGTAGCATCTGGGATCATTGAGAATAAGACACAAAGACGCGCAGAGAAATGTGGTTACCCGTGTATTCCTTTGTTAGCTACGAGCTCCCAATACTCATCTATCAAGTCAGCAGATCCTTGACCAACGAAGACAGGTTCAAAGGCTAGCACAGAGTAAACGAATGGATCGACTAGAAATTTGCTGTCACATACCGATGTCGTGCAAGGTAACTGGGAGTGATTCTGACAGGATTGACATGGCTTGAGCTGTCTGTTCCGACGTCCATCGATGTAATCTCTGCAATTCTGTCAAGCGTTTTGTGATGGCGAGAGCCCTCTTATACGCTTCGACTCTTCCAATGAAATCCCTTGATATTTTGCCATTAACTTGAAGCTGCCTGGCGGAGAATCGTCATCAAGTAGCTGAGCTCACCTGGACGACTTGTCGAACACTGGTTCCTTACGAAGAACGCCTTCAATTTGCTCAAAACTTTCCCAGTTACGTCTGCCAGCTATGTCGAATCATCCCAAGTGAGTTAAACGTCGTCTTGGGCATCAATAATCGCGGAGCAGTCACCGAAAAGATAGTCCCGAATCGTCTGTAGGTCAAACGAGACCCTGTCCCGAGCTTCCTTCAAATCAATTGCAGTTTGCGCATTCAAATCTGGTGCCATTACAGAGGCACTGACAACAGAACGCAGCCACAGAGTATGTGTACAATTGCTCAGGGAACTTTGCAACCCACGAACGCGACCGGCGATTCCACACTGCCGGCTCCGGATTATATAATCACAGTCCGTTGAACTGATAACAGTGATATGTACCTGAACACACATCTTGAGAAACGGCAACAGTGCTCCTCCCTAAAAGTTCGTGGCCTTAATGCCATCTGGTATGGCCCCCAGATCCACACCCCTTACCCTATGTAAGTTATGCAGGCAATGTATCTAGAGGACTTGCTCAGGGCCACGGCCGCCGCCGGGCCCGCTCGATGAGTACAATAAGCAGGAGTTTCAGGGAAGCTTGAAGTGCCGTACTACAAGGGTGCTCCGGTCCAATCAGAGTCCTCGCTAAGCCCCCGCGTAGGCTCGCGAAAGCCTTCAGAAACGCAACGTAACAACTGCATCCCCCCGATCCGGGCGGTTCTTCGCCAAATGAGGATTTTCCTAATTTGTAACTACTATAACGCCATCATTTTTCGTCCGACCCTGCTAGCCTGAGTGCCACAGAGTTTAACTTCGGTCTCGACTCTCATTCGATTGAACTTAGTCTCAACTATAAGCCTGTGGAAATCCTTGAATAGTACACCGCCGGATGAAGCGATTAGTTTCACGAGCTAGCAAGAAAACGATTGGTCATTGACAGATAACGGTCAGATAAAAAAGTGACTGAGTTTCAGAAGTTTGTTAACAGGTCGGAACCGAAGTTTTGTCAATGGCGTCCAGGTTCGGGCTTCCTGTTCTCCATAACTTGCTTGTTATGTAAAGTTTGAGACAATGCTGTAAGTATTAGTGGTTGACGCTGTCCAGCTGGCAGCTGCCCGCTGTCGTCTTGTTCCTCCACCAACAGGTCGTGTCCCTCGTTTTATAGAGGAGTTGTAAGTAACGCAAAGAAGTCCATTCACTGACCAGCTTCCGAATGTTAACGTTCAGGTCTCCGTAGGCAATTCAACAAGAATGCATGTACTCCTCGTCCACTCTTTTTTACTAGCGATCGGCATCGCACACGCGTCCGTCACTCTCTACGGCCCTCATGTCCAACAACCCTATGGGATAGTGACACCTGCTTTTACCCATGCCGCCAGCCACGATGATGTCACCCTAACACCCCCTCCTCTCCCTAATCCTACCCCACCAACGTCCTTTGGCGTGCACCTTCAGATTGGAACAGTCCCCGGCCTTTCGATACCTCATCAGGGCTCCTTCTTTGGGTTCAGCATAGAACTCAGTGTCGCCACACAAGTCCGTAAGTGCAAGCTCGGACACTGATTGCTCACGAGTTGTATCTGACGGTTGTGCTACAGTTGGTCTGAACAGGTGACTTCATTTAATCGTATTATAACGCGCAACACCAGTCTGACATCAGTCCACCGTAGCTCATTATTGCAGGTACCGTTCCTCAACCTGATGGCCAACATCAGAGAGCGTACTGGCAGTGTCCATGTGCGTGTCGGCGGCAACACACAAGATTACGCTACCCTGGTTGATTCTACTCCAGACGGTCCTGCACTCAAGAAATACCACGATATATCTTCTGATCTGGTCATTATATATCCCTCATTGAAGAGTTTGGTTCGATGCCTGATAACCGTTACCCTTATAGACTGACACGCCACCGCTGACCTTCGCCTCTGAGATCATCAAGACGATGGCGCAAATCTCCTCACTCACTAACGTTCGTTGGTACCTTGGTAGGTTTAGCGTTCAGCAGTGGTCCTTTCGGCTAATCCACATAATCAGGCGTCCCATTCAATAACACACAGAATTGGCGCCTTCAAGTCGCAGAAGTCGGAAAATTGATCCTTGGTGATTATCTGGTTGGCTTGCAAGTAAGGGCCACCGTACCTGGGACAGTGACATATATACCAATAACCGTGTAGGCAGGTAACGAACCAGACCTTTATTCGCGACACGGTCATCGATCGAGCGTAAGTAGCTTAGCTTCACTTCCACAAAAGACCAACAACATTTGATGTAGACCTATGGCCCTGACGACTATAAGAATGAATTCGGACAAGTCATTCAAGCCATCAACGCTGATTCTAATATCCCTGACAAAGCTCTTCTCATTGGCCCGAACCTGGCGGGGGTTTGGAAGCCCGAAGATGTGTGGGGTACCGGTTTCGTTACCGATTTTAGGCAGAACCTGGCCGCGCTGGCTGTGGAACGGTATGTTCGCTCGTTATTCAGCGATACTCTCCAATGAGATAGTGACGTGGGTCCCAGTTACGCAACCGATAATTGTTATGCACAACACGGTGCTGGCACCCCTCGCACTGCCCAAGAGATGCTCCCCTCCTTCTTGACACATAAATCCGGGCAACAAATGGTTTCAGAGTATCTTGGCTCCACTGCCTACGCCCAGACAGAAGGGCTGCCGTTCATGATGTTGGAAACCAACACAGCATCGTGCGGTGGTTTTCCAGGTTTAAGCGATAGTTTTGCAGCAGCCCTATGGGCCATTGATTATGGCCTTCAGATGGCGTACGTGAACTTCACTCATGCAATGTTCCATGTTGGCGGTCAAAGCGACCATTACAATGTAGGTATTTACCTTGCTTCTTGTCCTCTTCTTTCTTACTGATGTTGCTTCCTTAGCCTTTCACGCGTAAGCCCTCTTTCGAGTATCAGGACACAATGATTCAAACCGGATATAGCCCCGGTCATAAACCAATCGACGTTCCATCAATGGACCATCGGACCTGTGTATTATTCCTCCCTGTTTGTTGCAGAGGCTTTAGGTCCCTCCGGCCAATCGCAAGTCCTGGACCTCCAGATGAACGGTGGCAATGAGTTCACCCCAGGCTATGCTATTTACGAGAACGGACAGCCAACCAGTGTTGCTCTGATAAATTTTGTCGACGACAGCTCCGGGGCGAGTGATTACACAGCTGGTATTTCCATTGGTGGGACGGTCCCATCCCAAGTTAGAGTCAAGTAAGGTTTGGTACTTTTTCTTCCCGTACACCGCTTAGGTCTGCATCAGATACCTCTCAGCATCATCCGTCACACAGAAGTACAATATTACGTGGGCTGGCCAGACCTTTGGCGATGTCTTTAGCTCGGATGGACGACCTGTCGGGGTCACTGATGTCCAGACTGTTAATTGCGACCAAACGAACAATGTCTGCAATGTCAAAGTTCCCGCCCCCGGCGCGGCGCTCGTTTTCCTCTCGGACCAAACATTCGCTGAGTCGGACCAACCCAAGATAACGTTCCCGATGACGGCTCGGACTAGACTGCACAACACTGCAACCGTCGACCAAGCCGGGCCGGCCACATCCAACGAACATAAGGGTATCGCCGATGCGTTGGCAGGCGCAAGCCAAAGTGGGGCCGTCAACGGCGCCTTTGGACTTGCCCTACCCGGTGTAGGCGCCCTGATTGCTGGTGCGCTCCTCGTTACTCGCATAAGCATGAGATAGTAATGACATGATCTGGGAACACAGTCGGCAGCTTTGTCTGCTTGGAATCCTTGCTATCGTACGCTGCCACTGGTAATAGTTTGCTCGGTGCGGTGTCAAAGATGACCAAGAACGCTCGTTAGGCAGATAGATACCCTCCACGTCCCACACAATACGCTCATGTTGTTGACGCTTTCATCGTAGTGTACCTCTCGAATAATCATCCACTGTCGTTCGTTTTCTTCATGAGTGCCGAAGTGGAACATTCTTGCATCTGAACATGCAGTGTGGTGGCG
>JBBPQV010000159.1:0-34926 GCA_038092675.1 Boletus rufocinnamomeus
TTGCGAAGGATTTGGACACAAAGTTCGAGAACCTAGTGAAAGGTTTACGGTATGTACAAATCAAAGTAAGTTTGAATATGTGAATGTCTTGAGCAAGGCATGTAGTTCATCGTAGGAGTCTAATGCGATTGATAGGTTTGGCCCCCAGAGGCATTCGAAGAAGGTGCCGAATTCATGGAATCCTTAGCAAAATCATTCGAGAACGCGCACGGTCTACGTTTCAAAATGGCTTTTGCAGAGACGCTCACACGGTTGTTGCATCCTATTGGCAAGGTGGGGACAGGATCCCCTTGTTGGTGGTACCTGACTAAACAACTTTTCTGTAGGTTGCTCAAGCAGAAGTAAACCACCCGCAGTGGGAGAAAGCGATAGAGAGGATTTACCCTCGCGCAAAGGAGATGATGTCAAAGCCTCGGTATTGGCATGTTGCGTATCCATTAGCAGTTACAACGCTATGCGTGGCACCGCATCAGTTCTTCCTAAAAAACTGGATGGCGTGTTTTGAGTATGGGATGAGTAAATTGAAGGTGCCGTCTCGAGTTACTTCGATCGCTCAACCTTGCCGTGCTCACATACCCATTTCATAGGACAAACCATACCGCATTCCCATTCTGAATGGGATAGTCCGCTTGATCTGGACATACCTTTACCGTTGCCAAGAACCTGCATCGACCAGCGCATCAAAACTAGATGGGCTCCTGAAGCACTTCTTCCCTGCGGGACGGCCATCTATCTTTCCACCCGAAGAACATCTCGAACCATTCATTTGTGTTGTTCACTTTATCATTTCTCGTTATTTCGAGTATGGCCGCGACTTCTGCATGGAGCTCTTGCAAGAGTCTGCTAGTGCGAACGGCACGTTGGCCCCCGAGCGTGTCGGGATCTTGGTGCAGGCGGCCCTCTTGACATTACATGGCCTCGAACGCGAGGAACCGACGCCAACATGGCCGTCCAGTACGGACTTTTCGGCGATACCTTCATGGGATGATTACCCTTCCTCTTCAGATGTTCTTCCGGCTTCGGTGCTCTCGAAACCCGGGATTCAGGACTTCGTCGACCATTTCGGTGCGGCAACCTCTACCATTGCACAGGCATGTTTCAGGGTGGTTGGTCATATGTCTGTCTTTGACGAACAATGGTCACTGGCACGTTCCCCTGCGTCTAGCAGCGCATCGTCCTTCGAGGAATCCCATAACTTGGTTATCCGTCGGCATCCGGAGGGAGCTTTCGCATATCCGAACCACCTAGTTTCACACATCAGCATCCTGCAGACGTGCTATCAGTCATGGCCACGATGCTTACACACCTCATCGATCTCTCTTCTCGACGCGCTTGATATGCTTTTACGTGGCGTCGTGCATGTCGAGCCGCGGGTGGGTGAGGTTGCAGGGGCGGCTTTGAGAAGGTTCATGAAAGACGCGCTGTTTGGGCCAACGGTGCTTAGATGCTTCACTGCGTTCTTGTTTGATCCCAAAAAGGTTGAACGGGAGGGAACTGGCTATCGGATTCTCCTCGAAAGTGCAAGGCTATTGAACCTCTGGACTGGCGTGGTGGATACATGGATTACCGGACTCTCACAGAAGCCAAAGCGGGACCTGGCTGGGAACAATCTGCAGGCTGTTCTTCAGCAGGCCGAGGAGATCGCACTCGGTGCTCTTTTCCTCCTTTCGTATGAATTGATGCCCATCCGCTCTGCTGGTGTCAAGCTCGTACGCTCGCTCATCCCCGTTTGCAAGGATCTCGCTCCTGAAGGCACCTCGGCCAATGATCCCACTCCCTTCTCATCCTTATTTTCATCGCTGTTCGAGAACGACACGAAGGAATGTTCGCTTCTTCAGGGCTTCGACGAATTGCTCGATCGCGCGGAGCTAGATCGTCTTCAGCAATGGAGGAGGTCCGCGAAGCCAGATGTTCTTCTCCGAATCGCGGATAGCACCGTAGAGAAAGATCGCAAAATATGGCGCTTCGTCTATCCAGCGTTCATGCGGGCTTCGATGTCAAGCTGCGGCAAGCTTATTCCAAATTGTAGGGCTGTCGTCGAAGCTGCGACGTCACGCTATCACCCAACAATGCTCCGACTTGCTGGAATATCTTCCAGTGGTCGCATGCACTCCTCCCGCCCGACAGAGCGAGAAGGGTACAAGCTGGTAAAGGAGAATATGATTCTTATCGATCAGTGGTACATCTGGACTAGGGTGCTTTGCTCCACAGCAGCGGTGTCGGACAATAGGCCTGCGATGACGCAGGCGGGTCGCGAGCACACCCGTGCGCCTTCGGAAGCAACCTTTGAGCGCGAGCGAATGTCGACGACGCGCTACCTATTTAAGCACCTGACGCCATTCTTGGACGCGGACTATACACCATTCCGAGATGCTGCTGTATTGGCTATCAGTGCATTTCCTCTCGAAGGGTATCCTCAACTCCTAGAGGATCTCAATCTCTTTACGTCTCGTCAATTTTATGACGAAGGTCGCACCAAGCCAGGTTCGCCTGCTACTGGGATCCGTCCTCGTCGACAGGCTCGTCTGCATTCAGCAGTCGCTCGAATCTACTACCTCACCGCCCCGCACCTTCACTCCCTAAAGTCGTCGAGCAAACAGGATGCTCTGTCCCACGCGCTCAAGTTCGTTAGGAACACGCAAGCGTTCCTAATTGCGCCCGAAAATCGTGATAATTACTCTTTACAGCGGCTACGGCGCTATTTTTGCGGGCTGGTTGAGCGTCTGTTCGATGTTTCGGAGGATCTTCCTGAGGCGGACAGCACCCCTTCCAACATCCATCTTTCTCTATACCATACGTGTGAAGAGTGGTGCCAATATGGTCCACAGAACGAATCCGCTAAAACAAGGTTCATCTTGATGCAAAGGGCTGCTGCCGCAGCCATAAAGGACCCTGAGGCGGAGTCGGATGCTGGCGAACGATTTCAACATGAGACCAAATTGTTGTCACATGCGTCTGTCGGTGCCCTGTCGTCTCTTTGTGTAAGTTGTAATTTGTTCCAAAGCCCAACATCTTATTCTCTGGATGCTGTAGCAAAAGGCTTATCGTTCGGCCGACATCCCCGAATTGAACTCTCCAACAGAACGTTCCACCCTAGATCCCCCTAAACCGCTCGAGGCTGCTCAGATTCTGGATCGAATTCATGCTGTGTTTGAAGACGCCCAAACCCCACTGGTGACCTGTGCTAAGTAAGCTCCCCTGTTCGTCGTGAAAGAACGCATTTGACCTGTTACTTCCTTTTCAGAAAAGCATTACACTCACTCCTCATTTTGCCTCATCCTGGCGCAGATCTACTAGTAGACGTCCTCCGCCGAGGGTTCTGTGATTCCACGACCATCACACTGAGCAGTTCCGAGTTTTTCGAGACCATCATGGATGTGATCTGCAACGTATCAAGCCACTCATTCACATTTGCGCAGGCTGCCTGCCTTGGATTAGCCAACCTATGTCATGGAAACACCACGATACGACAGCACGCATTCAACATTCTTGTAGCCATTCATGAACAGTCCGCAGGCGTGATTGCCATGGCCGAGTTCGAAACCATGGTGGCCAACGATACCCCTAGCGTTTATCTCCAAGCCCATCGACTAGTTGGAGAATGTCTTGCAGGGGAGCATCCAGAGCAAGCCTTCGATGTCCTCACAGAGGTTACGGCACTACTCTTACGTGTTCACCGCCATGGCAACGAAAGAGTTTGTCATCTGATGCTACAATGCTTGGAACATTGGGTACCAAACCTCGAGATCAGTGCACCTGACACGTCGAAGCTGGCCCTGACATCGAAGGGTAGCCTGGTTGTGTATCACTTGCTCGCTCTTACCAAGCGATTTAGTCATGCACAACCCGAGCAAATCGCGGCAATTTGGGCTCGGCTTGTTGAGGCGCCAGACCCATTAGCTGGGCGAGCCGTTGCATCCTTCCTGATCAACGAATCCATTAAGGTCGCTACGAACGCCTTTGTCAAGTGTGCCTCCGAGGTTATTGCGTGCTTGTCCCGTTCAGCGGCAGGTGTACAGATCTTCCAGGAGCTATGCGGCGTTTGCGGGCCAGAAAGGATGCTACCTACATTTGAACACCGGCTTGAGCAACCGACTCCAGAGGAACTCGAGCTGTGGTCTGATCTCGACGTGCTGTTCGCGGACGATCAGCCCCGCCAACTCTTGGGTCCCGCTCAGTATGCAATGGTGTATATTGGCTCCGTCTCGCTCGAACGCATGTGGACAAACCACGAACAGATACCCATCATTCTCTCGGCCGTCCTCTCTCATCTGGATCACAGGATCTCAATGCTGCGATCAGCTGCGCGTCGTATGCTGTTCCAGCTGATGAGAGCTTGCGTACCCCGGTACCCATCAGCCACTGACAAGGTGGGACAACCTGCTCGAGCGTCTCTGTTATCAATCATCGCAACCATGGAGGACCAGGGGGATTCTCTTTTTTGGTCGGAAAGTGACGCGGAGGAGGTAGTTATGCCGCGCATGAAGTACATCGTTGATCAAGTGGTGTCCGTCATTGGGCAATTCGTCCCGGACCTGACGAAGAATCTAGCTGCGTTATCTATATCCTACGTCGAACATTGCAATATTCGTGGCATCGCCAAACGCTCTCTTCAGGTCTTCCGGTTGCTGAAGGTCCCTCTCTCTCAAGACGTCCTTGGGCATATACTTGGTTGCTTGTGTTCTACCATAAGTGACGATGAAACCGAGCTCCACCGCTTTGCCGAGGCGATCGTGTCTACGCTTATGGTCGCTGTGGGTTCGGATGATCTCAATCCTGCCCTCCTTCCCCGTCTCTTCTGGGCCACAGCATCATGTCTCATGACAGTTGTTGAATCGGAATTCGCCGCAGCGGTCAAACTCTTCACCGTGTTACTTGGCAAGTTGGATTTAGACGACGCGGAATTCATCGAATCAGTACTCGCTCAGTGTCCAGAGTCTTGGAACGGCATGTACAGTTTACAGACATGCCTCCTGAGTGGCTTACGCTCGGCCACTACTATGGCTGACACCTTCGCCGCACTTCAGCGGCTGACTAGAATCTCAGACTCCCGACTCATTGAACCCTCCGAACGTCGTGTTTGTGATCTTTTCGCCCTCTCCCTTCCGTGGTGTTTGCATTCCATGTCTGGCGACGATCGTGATGCTACCCTCGATGATTTTTGCACTTCCATCGCCAATCTTGCTTCACAAGAAGGCCGGGACACCATCTCTCGCATCATGACCTCCTTCGTCAAGAATCGCTTCCGTACCAAGGATGACTTCCTTCGACAATCTATCGCTGGGCTTCGCGAGTATTGTTCGGCGACACTCTGGTCAGATATTGCCACGCTCCTTCTGGGCCTGGTGCTCAATAAGGAGAACTGGGTGCGCATTCACGCGATGCAAGTATTGAAGGTGTTCTTCCAGCAACGTGACCCACGAAACACACACCACTCACTCGCGACCGAACATCTCATGCCGTTGCTGCGACTTGTCGAGGGTGACCTGGCTGCTCAAGCACTTGACGTTCTTGAGGAGCCGACAAAGGTGTCCGGGGGACAAAATTCGCGCAATGTCCTCCGGATGAGCATGCATACCTCAGTCAATGCTGCCTCTGTAGACGAAGGAGAAATCTTTGGCGTTCCTGAAGATTCGGGATGGTGTATCTCTCGAGTCAAGTCCCGGCGATCTATTTGCAGGAACAACATGATGGCAGTCGCACAAACGTGCATCGGTGCTCTCCGCCCATCGTATATCGATCTAGAGTCACGTTCGCAGATCATGTCATTCGCCGACACACTGGACGAGGACCTCGGCGTGTTGGTCCAGGACCTCCACGAGCTGAGCGAATTTTTCCAGAACACGAAACCGCACCTCCGTGTTTTGGTACCGAGCCAGCAGCTGGAGGAACGCGTGGCATCGATCATCGCACGGTCGACGGACAACTCCAACGACGCACCTCAGACGCCATTTACGGACGTCTTTCATATCTACAAATCGAATGATTGCTCGGATGATTCCGGAGATGATAGTGGTTCTGATTCGGAGCTCGATGCGTTCATTTATGATTCACCGACGTTTTACCAGACCGCACCCAATGGCCAGGGGCTCAACTAGTACCATTAGTGTATTACCACGTTTTACTCTTCAGCTGGTTTACGCGTATGTACGATATGATTAAAAACACAACACTCACTTTCGGACTACTTACCACACTCGGATAAATATACCACGATCTTTCACGTTTTCTAGGCGTGTTTTCAGCTTGCGGTCTGACGTCATCGTCACGAGGTATATCCACCCCTCCACCTCGCCGCACTTGGGCCACACCACAACCTCCACCTCAGAAGGCTTCCACCGAATTGTTCAGTCAAGAAATTACCAGAGAAAGCATGGGAGATACCGTTATCCGCGAGGTAACCTCATCCCTCCACTCCCGATTTCCTACACTACGATGTAATGAAACAGGTTGCCAAGGACATTTGGACGTTCTCCCGGTTTGTCCTGCACCGAACGAACCGACCGACCGATTTATCTTTCCTCTAGTCCATTCGCTAGATATGGAGTATTTCCTATCGGTGGTAGATCGACAGCTGTCAAATTAAGAGACGGTGGTGTTTGGGTGCTCGCCTCGACCCCTCTGGACCGTGAAACGAAAACCAAGATCAATGAGCTCGGCCCAGTCAAGTATGTTTATTGGATGTTCTGACTTTGTCGTTTTTACACATGCCCAGATACATCATCAATCCGGATGCCGTCCACCATCTCTATCTACTGGAGTTTAAAATGTCGTACCCTGATGCCAAGGTCATTGGAGTGGAAGATACGATCACAAGGATGAGCGAAAAATCATTTCCATTTGACGGACGTGAGTACTCTCATTTCGGGTCATTGCGATGCAGCGAGGTAAACTACGGTCCTGTGCTCAGTCTGGGGTCGGGATCCACCCAACACGCAGTATGGCTTTGAAGAAGATGTAAGTCAACTTGGCGTACTCTGGATGCATAGCTAACTCTGTTTCAAAGATCAAGCACTGGTACGTCCACCATGAAGGGGCAGATTACCGAACGTGGACTCAGACGCCTTTAGTTATTTCCCTGGCTTCAGAAATAAAGATGTTGCATTCCTTCACGTTGCTTCCAGGACTCTGATTCAAGCAGACCTGTTGTACAATCTGCCAGCAACTGAACAAGTGGGTGGTATGAGTTCGTTCGTCGAGTGGTCCACTTTACCTGCCCCTAGTACTCGAAAGCTTCCAGATGGATTCCTCAAGCAACTTTGAAACCGGATTCATGGGCTCACCAAAAGATCATTCAGGGTGTCACCACTGACGTCGAGTGAGTTTAAATCAGTGCCTGCCTCGCTTGCCTTTGGCTGGATGTGAAGCTCACATCATCCGTAGAGCGATGAAACGCGACGCACGGACGGTGGCTTCCTGGGAGTTTGACCGGATAATCCCTTGCCATGGGGTGAGCATTAAAGCCCTCCGCAGAGTCTCGGATGCTTACCTCGTCCTCCAGGATGTCATCGAGCGAGGTGGGGATAAAGCATGGCGAGCGGCCTACAAGTTCTTCATCGACTAAGCTATGCCACGGACATGATTAGTAGCCTCCTGTCCGATTTATGCAGCAAAGTACTAGTACTCTATTTATGACGCTTTCAAGGTATCTCTATTCCCGAATGCATTGGCAGCTGCGCTCGGACGGTTGTCGGATCCAAGTGTACAAACTTGTTGCATTCACTGGAGTCGATATCTTTGAGGTTGTTAGCCTGGTTCCACGATACCGTCTTTATCACATCCTCATCAAAAAACTCGCTAGACTCGTACTGCGATGAGTAGCTGCCGAATGTTCGGTCACTGCAGTGACGGTATGAGAAGTGGACGTCGTAGTTCTGAAGGTGGCCGGATGGACAACCGATGACAGCTGCGAAGCAATTGGTTCGCTTCGAGCCTGACTCATACATTTGCCATAGCACTGCACAAGTCTGTAGTAGAGTAGTCGAGTTAATATGAGTTTTGGGGTGAGATACATGATTAAACGATGGTACGATGGCTATGCTTATCATGTTCTTACTGCGCCACTCTTGTATACCAGCTAGACACAAGGCCCGTCTTGATACATATTCCTGCATCAAGATGGGCTTTGCGAAGACGGGTTGTCTAGTCCAAGGAACACCCACTCTGAGTCGGGCAACTAGCCAGAAGCAAAGTCGAGACAATGGATACGGATGCAGTGAAGAGTGAGATCTAGGGCTTGAAAAGCGCAGCCGCATCTTACAGAACGCCTCCCTGGGCCCTGGGGCGAGGGTGACCTCTGGCAGCGGAAAGTAACAGTCTTGTCAGTGAGAGGTTGGAAAACCTCTGCCCAAGGACATCTTCTGTTGCGATAGCACAAACGCGCGGGGTAAGAGAATACCATGCAGGGTCCTGAAACTTGTGATAGAGTAAAAGATCGCGTGTCGCGGATCCTAATGAAATAATGAAAACGAACCTGGATCTCAGATGTCTTCAAAGCTTGTTCCGCGGAAAACTGTTCACGTTGGGGTGTCACTTGATAATGGAACTTGTTTCTCTTCTTCAAGACTCCCAAGAAATCAGGAAATCAGGTTTCAAGGAATCGTTATATTTTGATGTGCTCAGCCTGCTGATTGTCGGTCGATAGAAGTCCGAGGTCCAGGACAGGGAAGTCATAGGCGATGTCTAGGAAGACGCAGGAGTGACCAAGGTCCAAGAGAGATATGTCGATTGGATTGAACACTGCGCCCCAGACGACTCAGACAACATCGACCTGCGAATTGTGAGCTTTCGACGACGTCGCGGTGGTCCAAAGTTCAAACGAGTCTAACCGGCAAATTCCAAACAAATGATACAGTCAGTGTTTGCAATTCCTTCCTATCGATCTTCGAACTTGATATTGCGGCCGACCGGGCCAACCCTTTTTTTTACCCGATTTTTTCGGAGGACCAACAATCGAAGTCCGAGAGCAAAATTTAGTGGAGCACTTCAAGGTCTTCAACACGTCCGGTGGATCCTGCAAATAGTATTGGCTCGACTTCAAAATGGCGATACTACCACTAGTCATTAATTTTGTTGGCTAGAGAATCTGAATTCGTCACGGAGCTCCACCATGCAGACGCCCATTTTCATTAAACAAATTACTTTTAAGGACCGGGCGATTCCCACCTCGCGCGACGCAAGGGGGGAACCATGCTGTCAGCTGAACACCCGGATCTCAATCCGCCGCTTGGTCAGGTTGATAGTAGCGAAGGAATCGCTGCAGTACACATTGGAAAAGCATGCTGTATGCTATGGCTTCTGGACACACAAATCCGCATCTGGGTCAGTTGACGAAGTGAGGTGAGCAGCCCTTTCGAAACACGCGGCGAAGTCGTGTATTGGGGCAACGGTCTCTTATAAGACTGGACCTGGGGTGAGCATAGCCGTCACAGACACTACGATCTTACCACCTATGCCCCTTTGCCTGCTTTGCCCGACTGGCGACCAGCCTTCGTTCGTCGAAATTGACGACTTGTCGATTGTAAGCTGGTTGGTTGCTCGTCAGGGGCCACCATGGTCTGACGTTTTGTCCGCTTTCTAGCATATCTCAGAGGTACATTCGAAGATACCTCTTAACCCCGTGGGACATCCTCCTCAACTCGTCCCCGCCACCCAATGTTGTATCTGCAACAAGAAGTTCACCACTCCAGGCGGTTTGCTTAGCCACCAGAGCGCTAAACGACACTATCCGCCTCGCTCGGCGTCCTCCCCTAAATTCTCAAGCTCCGATGAACTTGCTCACCAATCAGAGTTTCGTGAAGTCTCTGTATCTTCAACTACTGTGAACGGGAATGCGACGACCAACGAATTGGACGTGGTCGAGCAGCGTGTTATATATCGCTGCAGCGAGTGCCAAGCAAACTTCGACTCTGTTGCTGAGCTGGAAACGCATCGGTCCTCCCATGGGAAGATCTCATGCTCAAAGTGCAGTTACCTATCCTCCTCCCTCCTCGAGTGGAATGACCACTTCAAGCAAGCGCACCAAAAGACTCAACCGAGCAGTCGTCAGGCGAAGTTCGCTTCCGACGCCGTCCTCACTTCCCAGAGAAGCCCTAGTCCAGCTGTCATTCGTCCGGCGAGCCCTCAGTCTACAAGCAACAAGGGTGTCCCTTCCGACTCGCCCGGGAAAGGGCCTGTTGTCTGCGATCTTTGCAAGAAACAATTTAGAAGTCAGGCGGGCTTGCAAGCCCACATGGCTGCAAAGCATCCAGGGGCGGAGTGCGTTATTTGCCACTTTATCTGTCCCTCAACGACCGCGCTCGAAGAACACGTTGATACCGTACACTCGTGTGCCGTATGCCTAGATGGCATTTTGAGAGATGCCCAGACGTTGTCCGATCACATGATCGAGCATTCCCATCCTATTCTATGCAAGAGGTGCGGGACGCGGTACCAGACAGAAGAAGAGCACAAGCTTCACTTCGTTGCCGCAGATAATCACCATCCAGTCTGTGTCGCTTGCTATCTCGGCTTTGAGGATGATAGCGCATTACTCGTGGTAAGTCCCACAACTCGGAGTTAAGGGGTTTCCCGATGTTCACTTAGACCCATTAGCATATGAATTTAGTTCATGCTGCTTCTCCGCAGCACAGCCCAAAGCCGAGCTCTCTCCGAGCTTCCGCGGAGCCTGGCGCAGAAGCCCGTGCAGCCACGAAACGCCGCCCCGCCTTTCAGTGCGACGTCTGCTACGAGGCTTATTTGTCTCAAACGGAACTCGACGTCCATGTCGTTACAGTTCATTCGTGCCCCATTTGCCATGATGGCGTCTATATGGACATGAGAGCATTGGAGGAGCACCTGGAGCAGCATCGCTCCCCTTACGCATGCCACCCATGCGGCTTGGCCTATGCCGAGGAAGATCAGCTCCTTGGACACTACAAGGACTCCCCGAGCAATGTCCACCCTTCCTGTGAAAAGTGTCACCTTGGATTCGAGAACAACGACACGTATACCGCCGTAAGTGTCACACTTGATTAAGGTGAGAACGAAAGTACTAATCAGGTTCGCAGCACGTCGATGAAGTCCACCCACGCATCGCTTGCCATGTGTGTGAGGGTGAACTTTTCGATCAGGAAGGACTCGCTATTCACTACTTGAGTTCGCCGAAACATCCCAAGTGCGAGAAATGTGGTATTGGGTTCAGGGATCAGTTTGATTACACGGATGTGAGTGATAAGATCACCATTAGCTCTCCCTTGACCTTACATCGTGTAGCATGGCGCTTCAGCGCATCCCGAGTGTCATTGTTATCTGTGCCAATGGCACTTTGACACCCCGGATATCTTACAGAATCATATCAGGCATTTCTTCAACCATCCGAAATGCCAAGATTGCGATATCAGGTTTGCTGACGCGGATGCGTACCAATACGTGAGACCTAGAATCACTATGGATAACCCAGTGCTAACCCTGCTTGCGCTTTCTAGCATCTTTTTATCGTCCACCGTCCACGCTTCGGTGACCAGGGACACTCTGATGTTTCGGCTGTTGAACCCGACCGCGAGGACAAAATGCCCCATGATAATCTTTCGAGTCCGGTATTGAGTACTCGAGCCTTCGACCCTGTTTGGGGCTTCGAGGGTAGTGCGAATCTCCCATATGCGTCATTCATCCCCTTACCCCCTAGTCTGAGCGGCTACTCTAGCCCTAGATCTCAAAGGGTAACTGCTGAATCCGGTGGTGGCTCATCGGGGTCGCATTCGCGCAGTTCTACCCTTTCTGTTGAACAACGATCTCCTACTGATGGACACCCGTGGAGCGCGACCCTCCAATCACTTTCTCTGGATGCTGGCGAAGATCTCAAGGCATCTCCCGAGTTTGACCACTCTCCCTTGTCGACGCTTCCGGCGGTTGGGACACCTCTCATATCCAGCGTGCCAACAATCCAATCGGCCGACTCCGATAGCCCGTTCAGCCCGCGGCCCGAACCGCCCACATTGTTTCCACTGTCTCAAGGGGTTAGCGGCATCGCAGTGACTGTGGGGGAACATAATGACGCGGACAGCAATTCTAGCGGTTCTTTTACGCGTTCTCCTCCATTGATCTCCCCCGTCGTTAGATTACCCGATCCGGGTGCCGCATCCCCGTCGTCCTCGTCGGGTTGGACGATGACAAGCGATACGGGTTCTGGAAGATCCTCGCCTCACCCCCGTTCTATATCTTCATCCAAGGGGATAGGCGGAACCTTTTCTATAAGTCAAACCGGAACGTCTGATCACACTATCCCGCAGTTGAGCTTGCTGGTTCCAAGCTCGACGCAGTTAACTGGTAGCGTGAGGTCGTGTTCAGATCCCTTCGCGTCACAGACGGGATGTTTTACTGACATTGTATTCTAGTAACTCGGGATGTCCCAGCTCTATCTCTCCCGAGTCGGCCGGCATCAGCGTCTCCGCGAGCATGACGCCAGAGTACCTTCGCGAGGCACGGGCGTATCTATCCCTCACACATCAAGCGCAAGAACCATCCCGTCCAGTACCTCGTAGTCCTGGTATTTCATCGCCCGTGTTATCTTCCACGGGACTTGCTATAGGTGAACGAGGGCGCCGTCGTGAGGTGCGGTTTGTCGATAATATCATGTCGGATTCTGGATGGGACAGACATTCCACGTCGAGTGATTCATCCCTCGATCCACCGGCTGTACTCCCTCGACCAGGTGCGGGTAATTTGAAGCTGAACGGTATGCCTTCGTTCTACGTCTCATGTGTGAATCTTCCCTCATAATCTGCGATACAGGTGTTAGTAAATTACCGCGTTTTTCGGCTCTCAGGCGTCCGACTAGAAGGTGGACCAATGGCCAGGCAAATCATGTATCCTTCCACGCACACAACAGACGGTCGAATGGGACGCCTTCGCCGTCATATCACTGCAGGTCCTGCTATAAAGATCACTGCGAAGAACCGACAACGACTACATGTGGCCACCTGTTTTGTTACGAGTACGTGTGGTCTTGAATGATTTCCTCCCGACGCGCGTGTTCTGAACTGGATGCAGGTGCATTTCTACGGCCGTTATGAAAGACGCACGTTGTCCTGTTTGTGAGGCACCGACGTTGCTGTATTGTCTGTTCCGCATTGATACGTCGGCTTGAATATGGTGTAGTAACTCGTCCCCAAGTCCCAATTTTACTGTCATTTAAGTGTCATGACATGGATATGTTGTGGTTTTAATATATGTACATGGCTGATGCCAATGTATGAATTGTGTTGCATCATGACGCCCATCTGGTCTCGTTTGGTGACGGTTCTCAACTGCTTGGAATGAGCAATAGTGAACGGTCTGATAATTCACACCGGTTCTCTGCATTTGTCGTGGCTCGTGCCACATCTCGCGATGACCGAAGACGACACTGCATCCACGATGATGAGACACTGGACCCCGACACCCCCAGTCCCCGTCTGATCAGTCAGTGGGAAGGGTCGCAGCCAACTCCCCATATGAATTTCGCGGATATCGCATTTTTTGGCCGACATCGTCCCCGCTGCGCAAGACTACGAGTATACTAGTACTGGCGCAGAACACCTCAGCTGGGCTGCCCTCGATCGCGCAGGATCCGTCTATCTTTCTCTCCGTCAAAATGGGACGTAAGTACGTTGCGACTATCGTCCGTCACCATCATTCTCTCGTGCCATCGACGCTGTCGTTCGTGTGCCCGGCATGAAGTTCTCGAGATAATCACATACGGAACCAGATTTAAATCCGGATCGTTACCGTGATGCGACCGCAATGGCCCAGCGATTGTCTTCTCGACAATTATACATTGCCATCGGCCCTGATCATCATGACTCGAAACCCCCTGATCTACATCGTGCATTACTTATGCAGTGAAGCTGCTTCTTTCGGTAAACAAGTTGCGGCAGGTCTCCCTTGTCCTCGTTTACTGTCCTATGATGCTTACTCCCTTGCTGGGCGTTCTCTATCGTACGCAGCGAGGTGTGCTTCCCGTCACTGAGTAAAATGCTGTGGTAAGGTTGAGGGCGTGTGGTCGAGCGAGTACGTCGCCTGCATATCGTAGCTATGCCGAGTCCGACGTGATCATGTTAGTAGTTATTCAATATGAGATATACGGTGGTTTCCACGAGTCCCTTCTCTCATTGTTGGAGCTACGCTTCCAGCGAGTCATTGCCCGAGGTGCCTCCGTGTTATGCAAGGGATGTCGTAGAGGCTCGTGTGCGTCTGTGGTATTCTAGTTGTCTGATGCTTGAATCCGCGTACCTCGTCAGCGGGATGTACGAGTACGGTACTTGTGTGTTGAACTCGACCCACGCTCCTTGAGAGCACACAGACGTTCCCATGTGGTGGCCGACATTCACATCTTGAAATTCTAAGGCTTATCAAATATTATAAGCCTCTTATGGATTCCTGGAAAGCCCCATTTACGGTGAAGAGGGATCATGTTGAGATCAATACATACTACTAGCATCACCCATTCGCTTCTGTTGGGAGAGTTAAGCTTTAAAGTTTGAAGGAGTCCGATGATCGTTCCATGAAAATTAACGGCAGGGTTGCAGTTCTTCTGAGATGCTTGCGAGGCAAATTCCCTTTCGACCACCTCCTCTACTTGACTGAACTGAATGCCAAGGTATTCGAGAACGTGTTTTGGGTAGAGACCGGTCTGCAAGATGTCCTGTATGGTGAGTCGGTCGACGTTCACGTTACTACATACTAGGGTACTTTGAGCATGTCACACACCAGTCACGCTGACTAAGGTCGTGCCGACTTGAAGCCGCTACTAGCCTATTGGCGTGGTCGTGTTCTCTCTAGACCGTGGAGATGCGTCATGGGGCGCAAAACGCTTTGATGGGAGTGGAGCACTACATCTGGAGACGTTAGCGTGGCTCGAACCGTGCGAAAGGGACCAAGTTTGTGCTGTACTACATCTCTTGCCCCGCTCGCGTTGACAATAATGTCTTCAACCTGTCCCCAGTGTCCCCGCTTCAAGAATGACACCGCCCTCGGAATGGTCAGTACATTCTTTCCGAGATTGCCTGTGGTGCCCACTTGACGACCCCTCTACCAGCATATGAAATCTGCTAGGCACCGTACGGCAGCTGCGGCTACTACAAGCTATGGTTGTGGAACGTGTAACAAGAAGCTAACTTCCAAATCTGCCCTCAGGAAACACACCAGAGACGAGCATCCCTCCTTCCAGTGTGAATACTGCGATCGGGCATTCGGCACGTATGTGGGTCGTTTGACCCATCAAAAGTCCAAACACCAACCCATGTTCGAGTGTCAATACTGTGATGACAAGTTTCACTCAGAAGGCGCTCTACAGCAACACGTACACGCCGAGCACAACTTTGAGTGCAAGCTCTGCAGTGAGAGCTTCACCAGGGAGGAAGCACTCTGGCAGCACGAGGAAACCACGCCGCACGTCGGGTGCAGCTATTGTATGATGGCGTTCTTGACCCAAGACCGCAAGAACGTACACGAGAGCTCCTGTAGTTGCAACCCTGCCAATAGTGTCACGTACCCCACATGGTCGCCCTCCAACCGCCCAACACTTCCCGTCAACTTTGACGCATTTAACGACAATGAAGAGTCATTCACCTTTGCCGTCATCCGAGGCGCAGGTGAAGGGTCAGTGTCACCCGCTTCTCTTTTTCATTCGTCAGCTTCGACACACATGAAATCTAGTGGGCACCGTGCGGCTACTACCTATGATTGTGGAAAATGTAACAAGAAGCTGAGCTCTCAAATGGCCCTCGAGCAACACACCAGAGACAAGCATCCCCCCTTCGAGTGCGAATACTGCGATCGGGCATTCACCACCGATGCCGGCCGTTTGGCCCATCAAATGGCCAAACACCAACCCGTGTTCGAGTGTCAATACTGCGATGACAAGTTTCACTCAGAGGGTGTTCTGCAGCAACACGAACACGCCAAGCACTACTTTGGGTGCAAGCACTGCAGTGAGAGCTTCACCCGGGAGGAAGCGCTCCGGCAGCACGAGGAAACCGCGCCGCATGTCGAGTGTGGTTATTGTATGACGGCGTTCTTTACCCAAGACTGCAAGAATGTACACAAGAAATCCTGTAGTTGCAACCCTGCCAATAGTGTCACGTACCCCACATGGGTGCCCTCCAACCGCCCAACACTTCCCGTCAACTTTGACGCATTTAACGACGGTGAAGAGTCATTAACCTTTGTCGTCACCCAAGGCGTAGAAGAAGGGTCAGACTCACCCGCTTCTCCTTCTCATTCGACAAGCGGAATTTCTTCCACAGATGCACCCCGCGAGGAGCCTTCCATCGAGCAGCCTCGCCCCTGCACACATTCGCTCGAGCCCTGCACGTGCTTGATGTGTCGGCGGACGTCTCCCCTGTCGTTGGAAACAGACAAGCCCGTACCAGATGATGCGGGGAATGTCGTCTCCACTGATGATAAACACCACGACGATTCTATGGATCACCGCAACGTTATTTTCCAGTGTGCACCTTGCCTTGAAGGCTTTGAAACCGAAGAGGCATTTCGGGATCATGTTTGCGCTTTCCGTGCGGCTATGTTCCAACCCCATTGCCCGGTGTGCTACACTCAGTCCAATGACGGGTTGTTACTTCGGGAACACATGGAAGGTCTTCAGTCCTTCTCGTGTCACCTCTGTCAGACTCGGTGCTGCTCGGATGAGATGCTGCAGGATCATCTGCTCAGTCATCCGACATGTAGCAAGTGTGACAAGTCCTTTGCGGATGATCTTGCCCTTTGCGCGGTAAGGATCTTCAGTCTCATGACTATTTCATCGATGAGCACTGCCATTGACTGACATCGAATCTATTGTCAGCATGTGGAATCAGACCACCCAGTCGTGGTCTGTTGGGAATGCGATGGCACTGTTGTTGAGAAGGACAGTCTCGAGCTACATTATGCGGACTCTTCTGCACATCCATCGTGTGCATTCTGCGGCCTGGGCAGGAGAAATTCGGCCGATATGGATGAGGTTTGTGTGATCGCCGCGCCATTATGATACACACGTTCCTTACATCCCCACACAGCACGTCAAGCACGTGCACGCCCCAAGTACAGAGATGGAAGACGACATGGAAAGTGGTAACGTCCGTGCCAGATCATAAATAGCTTGGTACCATGCTAACTCGGTTTTGTAAAATTAGGCGAGTCTCGATGAAGAGTCTCCTTTAACAGAAAAGCAACCTCCCGGAGTGGACCGGGAGGAAGTCACACGACAACCTTTGCAGGAACTCGATCGCATACCATGGCCATCTGTTGCGGAAGCTGTTGGTCCGCATGGTGGACCTGGTGACGAGCCCCATGATAGCCCATTACAGACAGAATCGTCCCTTTTCTTGTCGCCTCAGTCACCCATGCCACCCCAGGTCGGACATGTAAATGAGGAAGCTGTGAATCCATGCGTCATCAACGGGGAGGAATCCCCGGATGTGGACCCACGCCAATATGCATCTCCGTCGCCAACACCCTCCAAAAATGGCAGCGGTGTAACTCAGTTACCGTTGCTCGCCTCCGAAACAATTAATGCTGCCACCACATCCTCGGTTTCGGCAGAGCTGTTCTCTGATACAAGGTCATACCCCCTCCTTTTTTTTGCGTCATCGCTACATAGACCAGTCGACTGACACGCTGACAGCACACAGAGTTCTCCGACGTCATCCAGCAACTCGGTGATGTTTGTTTCGGCCGTTGGAATACCCGACTATATCCATGAAAACCAATCAACATTGGTCGCTACCAGCGCGGGTTCCCCTTCGTCGGGTCGCAATCCCCTACGACTTTCGTCGTCGTCGTCCCTTGGATCTCTGGAAATGGTAGAGCCTAAGCCTACGCACGGCGAGGAACGCGCGCCGACCTCGGACGACGCGAACGTGACAAGCACGGATACAGGTACGAGTAAAGTGGCACACCGCCTACACTGCCGAATTTGTCGTTTGGATCCGTGCGAGGACATGACTGCGACGATATGTGGCCATCTGTTTTGTAAAAGGTGTGTGCGTTGCACGTTTGTGGGCGATGGGGCGTTTTCACGAACCGAGGATTTGGTTTCCGTTAGGTGCATCACGCAGGCTGTCGTTGCAAAGTCGGAATGTCCCGTTTGTAAGAGCGCGATGCTGCTCTATTGCCTCTTCAAGCTCGATCTATCGGTCTGAGCACACAGCTTGGAGGGTCGACTCATCTTGGTATTATCTTGCTTCTTTTTGTTGTGCGACGTTTTCCGCATAGACTCCTTGTTCAGATCATCTCAACAGTGTTCTTCTATCATCAATCGCCTGTGCTGTATCTTGTCTGTAACCGGAAATTATTATCTTGCATACTCTCAAAGTCAGCCGATCAACCCCGTCTAGGTAGGGCAGCCCTCCAAACCGGTAAGCCAGCCAACCTCGGTGAGCATCATGTCTTCACTCGTCGTGGCGCTCGTTTCAACCCGTGCCAAACCATCCCCGGGGGTCCTGGTCTATGACGGGCCAAATGCACCACATTAATTCATGTGCGCACACACCCAATGCTCTCAGGAAAGTTTTCATCCATCGTTGAGTAAGTTTCAAGTGCAAAGTAATAGTATTCGGAATTTGATGTCCGTGTATGAAGAGCCCTACAATGCCGCGGCTGTGGGGCACTCCATACACGGACAATGGACATCAACACATCGGCCAGAATTACCCAGAGTCATGTGAGAAACGAGAAAGGTGGCAATTAGTGTCAATTGTAAGTAAGGAGTCGAGAATGAAGTCAAGCGAAATCAAGGATCGTATGTAGCGTATGTAGGGTAGACCGAGTGAATATAGCTCATCATTTGTGGAGCCATGGGTTGGTTTTACAATGGTCTCGTGATTAGACAGATTCTCCATGCATCAATACAATCTCAGTCCCGGATACAAAACCATCGACTATCAATTGCCGCAGTTCCGCTGCCCTTTGTTCTTGGTCTTTCGTGTGTTACACTGCTCTCATGTTCGAACGAATGGGAACAAGCTTGGAGAAAGGGCCTAGCGTCAATGCTCCGCCATGCTGATGTGTTCTACCCTGGGGATGACATGGTCACATACATAGAGTGGATGGATGCTCGACTGATATGTTCTCACTGTTGAACGTGAAGGAGTCGGAATGTTTGCTGATGCCAGAAGAAGGGTTTTTGGAAGAACGACTTTCCGAGCCAAATAATTGGTTTTCTATCTTTGAGTCACGGATCTCAGATTCACGTAGTAGTTTTTATTGCAATAATTAGCTTCGACACCCCAACATAGGTATAAAGTCGAATGAAAACTTGTACCTTTGGGCAACTTTGGGTTCTAACTTCTCTGTGCGCACGTGATTAAATGTGGTGCATTTGGCCCGTCATGCATTCATGCGTCATATATTCATACCTGGTCGGATGGGCCGCCGCCACGCTCGGGACCAAGTTTTTTAGTTGGCATCGCTGCCAAGCTCGGGCTTGCGCAATACTCAACCTCGGTCTTCCTCAACGCAACTCCGACGTGCATGGTCTGTCATCGGTTACTAGTAGTATACCGTGCGAGAATAGTGAAGGAATACCTGGGAGAAAAACAAGCATCACCATTTCACCATGATCGCGTTTCCTTAGAGTCCATGCTACGGTACACGCTCCTTGATATCGCGTATTTGCTATTGTACGGGGTAGGGAGTGAGACGGAGATCGCGTTTTCGTGCGTGTACATGTTAATTAATGATGGTACTTTGTGGTATTACAGAATGTGCTGACCGATTTGTAGTGTAGATCGCCAGAGATGTTGATCTTGCGTGTAGCGGAGGGAAAGGCATGATAGAAAGACACGATTTGAAGCCGCTAGCGTCGGTGATCACGTTCTCTCCAGATCGTGGAGATGCGTCATGGGGCGCAGAATTCCACTTTGATGGGAGTGGAGCAGTAGTACTATACATCCAGACTCGGAGATGTTAGCGCGGCTCGAACCGTGCGAAAGGGAATCCTTTGTGCTGTACTACTATCCATCTGTTACCCCGCTCGCGTTGACAATAATGCCTTTAACCTGTCTCCAGTGTCACCCCGGTCGTTCCTTCAAGAGTGCCGCCGCCCTCGAAATGGTCAGTACTTTCTTTCCGAGATTGCCTGTGGTGCCCACTTAACGAGCCCTCTACCAGCACATGAAATCTGAGAGGCACCGTCCGGTTAAGCCTGCTACAATCTATGGTTGTGGACAATGTGACAAGAAGCTGAGCTCCAAAACTGGCCTCGAGCAACACATCAGAGACAAGCATCTCCCGATCCGCTTGACCCATCAAACGGCCAACCAATCCATGTTCAAGTGTCACCACTGTGATGACAAGTTTCCCTCAGAGGATGTACGGGAGCAGCACGAACATGCTAAGCACCACTTTGAGTGCAAGCGCTGCAGTAAGGGCTTCACCCGGGTGGAAGCGCTCCGGCAGCACAAGCAGACTACGCCGCATATCGAGTGCAGCAATTGTACGATGAAGTTCTTTAATCAAGACTCCAAGAGTGCACACGAGAAGTCCTGCAGTGACAACCCTGCCCGCTTACTGTCGTCAAATGCTCCAAAGTCGACAGGAAGTGTCGATGAAGAGTCATCAACCTCTGCCGTCACCCAGGGCACAGACGAAGGGTCAGAGTCACTCGCTTCTCCTTCTCGTTCGTCAGATTCGGCGCTGGGAAAAGGAGAAACGGTTCACTCGACGAGCGGAACTCCTTCCATAGATGCGCCTGGCGAGGGGGCTACTGTCGAACAACCTCGGCCCTGCATACATTCGCTCGATCTCCGTGCGTGCTCGATATGTCAACAAATGTCTCCCCAGCCATCAAACACAGATAAGCCTGTACCAGATGATGCGGGGAATGTCGTCTCCACTGGTGATCAACATCAGGACGATTCTACGGATCTCCGTAGTGCTATTTTCCAGTGTACACCCTGCCTTGAGGTTTTTGAAAACGAAGAGGCATTTCAGGATCACGTTTGCGCTTTCCGCGCAGCCATGTTCCGACCTCACTGCCCGGTATGCTACACTCAGTTCGATGACGCGCTGTTACTTGAGGAACACATGAAAGATCTTCAGTCCTTCTCGTGTCACCTCTGTCAGACTCGGTGCTGCTCGGATGAGATGCTGCAGGATCATCTGCTCAGTCATCCGACGTGTAGCAAGTGTGGCAAGTCCTTTGCTGACGATCTTGCCCTTTGCGCGGTAAGGATCTTCGGTCTCACGACCGTTTCATCGATGAGCATTGCCATTGACTGACATCGAATCTATTGTCAGCACGTGGAATCAGACCACCCAGTTGTGGTCTGTTGGGATTGCGATGGGATTGTTGTCGAGAAGGACAATCTCGAGTTGCATTACACGGATTCTTCCGCACATCCATCATGTGCAGTCTGCGGCCTAGGCAAGAGAAATTCGACCGATATGGATGAGGTTTGTATGATCGCCGCGCCATTATGATACACGTTTCTTACATCCCCACACAGCACGTCAAGCATGTGCACGCCTCAAGTGCGGAGATGGAAGACGACATAGAAGGTGGCAACGTAAATGTCAGTGGAAGATCACAAGTAGCTTGACACCGTACTAACTCAGTTTTGTAAAATTAGACGAGTCCCGATGAAGAGTCTTCTTTAACGGAAAAGCAACCCCACGGAGCGGACCGGGAGGAAGCCACACGACAACCTTTGGAGGAGCCCGATCGCATACCACCATCTGTTGCGGAAGTTGTTGGTCCGCTCGGCGGACCTGGTGACGAGTTTCACAATAGCCCACTACAGACAGAACCACCCCTCTTCTTGTCCCCTCAGTCACCCATGCATGAGGTAGCTGTGAATCCGTGCGTCATCAACGGAGAGGAACTCCCGGATATGGACCCACGCCAGTATGCATCTCCCTCGCCAACACCCTCCGAACATGGCAGCGATGTCGGCCAGTTACCGCCGCTCGCCTCCGAAACAACCAACACGGCCATCAATAATGATACCCGACCCCTGTCCCCCGCATCATCTGTTTCGGCCGAGCCATTCTCCGACGCAAGGTCATGTCCCCCCCTTTTTGCGTCATCGCTTTATACATAGATCAGCCGACTGACATGCTGACAGCACACAGAGTTCTCCGGTGTCATCCAGCCACTCGGACTCGGTGGTGTTCGTTTCGGCCGATGGAATACCCGATTATATCCGTGCAAACCGCGCAGTATTGGTCGCCACCAGTGCGGGTTCCCCTTCGTCGGGTCGCACTCCGTTACGACTTCCGTCATCGTCGTCGCTTGAATCTCTGGGAATGGTAGAACCTGTGCCTAGACGCGTTGAGGAACGTGCGTCGACCTCGGACGGTGCGAACGCGACAGGCACGAGTAACGTGGCGCACCGCTTGCACTGCCGAATTTGTCGTTTGGATCCGTGCGACGATATGACTGCGACGATATGTGGTCATCTGTTTTGTAAAAGGTGCGTGTGTCACATGTTTGTGGGTGATGGCCGTGTTTACGAACCAACGGTTTGGTTTTCCGTTGCGTAGGTGCATCACGCAGGCCGTCGTTGCAAAGTCGGAATGTCCCGTTTGTAAGAGCGCGACGCTGCTCTATTGCCTCTTCAAGCTCGATCTATCGGTCTAAGTACACAGCTTGGAGGACCGACTCATCTTGGTAATATCTTGCTTTTTTTTGTGCGACGTTTTCCGTATAGATTCCTTGTTTAGATCATCTCAACAGTGTGCTTCTATCACCAATCACCCGTGCTGTATCTCGTCTGTAACTGAAATTTGTTATCTTGCATACTCTCACAATCAGCCTACTAGATAGTCTTGGTATAATGTGAAGAACGGGTAGGTGATGAAGCTTTGAAGTTTCTACAGTTTTTAAATGGTAAAAAATCTCGAGAAATTTACGGTGGGCCAAGGTTCAGGTGGCGGCCATGCGCGAACTCTAGCCCACTAGTGTCGTCCACACGAGTTCCATCGGAGATATAGTGGGTACCTATTACTTGGCTGGATGATCGGCTTGCGAATCCTTCTCTGTCGCGCTTTCGGTCATCTCTGGGACGGACTCTTGAGCTTCGCGTCGTTGGCGTCTGCGCTTTCCGTTCGTCGATTCCCATCCAAAGATTTTTGTGCGTCCCTGTCAAGGAAGAAATATTTCAACCGTGTTACTTGACAAGCAAGGCCGGGATTACCTCTCGGAACTTGTAGTAAATGAGCACGGCGATGACGGCCAGCCAGTAAAATACGTATGACAACACGCTGCCCACTGGCGGACGCGATCAATAACGTGATCAAAGAGGAAGCAGAGGAGCCCTACATGTCGCGCTATTTTCCCAACCAAGGATGGCGTTAAAGACGGACCAACCTCCCGAGGACGAGGAACAACAATCGAGGTTCCAAACGTTGCCTCGGACGTCATATGTGCCAGGGCCCGTTCCGATGGCATCGTCAGACGAGGCACCAATGAGCTGAATGAACGCGTTCTCTTGGAATGCCCAAACGGCTTTGGAGAAGAGGCCGGCACCAATGAGTAAGATGAGGTTCGTCATACAGATAAGGAATATTCTGAATGCTGTCAGGGTTTTTGGATGTTAATGGAAGGACTTGGCAGGGGGGATGACGAGATACTTGCTTGTTCGGCTGGCGAATTGGTACACGATAATTCCGCATATAATGCCACTGATGATGCCGACGATGGTGGCGATTGGTATGGATGTAGCAGGCTCTGCGAGAGCAACGCCGCCGACGAAGACGACTGCCTCGACACCTGTTGGTGGGAGAGGAGGTCAGCGAGGGGGCATGGTGGGAGGAAGGTACTTGCCCTCGCGAAGGACGGTAATCATGGGAAGGATGAAGAGGACCCATTTGCTGGTTTTGGCGTCGCGATCGTGCGCTGAGAAAGAAGGTCAGAGACGCGCCTTGGACGAGCGGGATATGCCTACGTTGGCCGCTGAATGCGTCTTGGAGCTTTATGCGCCACTTGGTGCGCGCATTCTCCATTTTAAGCATGGTGACACCCATGACAAAGATCATAAGGGAAGCGACCAACTGAAATATGCCTGAAAATGTATCAGGGGTGATTCGACAGGGTGTGGCGAAGAATGCAACCTTCCCATAATTGTTCCGAGCCTGACCAGAGGTTTTTCGCCTGAGTGAACCAAATGGCGACAAAGGCTGCACCGATAGCGATGGCAATAGTTAAGCCGACCAGCGCGCCGAGAATGACCTGGGAAACACGTCGAGGGGAGACGGAGATGCTGTAGATGGGACCATACCTGCAGCCTGAGTTTTCTGAGGATGCGGGGCGCGACGGGGGTGGGATTGGACTCGGGGTCCAGAGGCTCCGTGTGAGCTGGCAACGGGACATCTGTGAGGGTGGTGGTGGTGGGCGATGGAGGCTGGACGATCTGGTCGACGAGACTGAGGAGGACGGAGATGATGAGGGCGGTCTCGAGGGCCTCACGGAAGACGACGAAGTAGATGGAGAGGGAGAAGAGATTCTGGGCCATGGCTGGGCTGTCCCTGGCCAAGCCGATGGGGGCTTTATCTGATAAATTTCTCATGTCCGATGTCCGACCAGGGCCATCTTATCAGATTGGGGCTGTCGATGGCAGTATTAATCTTGGCATCTTATCAGATTGGGGGTTGTCCCTGTGAGCCGATCTCATCTCCGAGACATCACGCCAGATTATCTGATAAATTTTGTCCCTGCCAGTATGCCTCATAAAAACCTACCGACCATGCGTTTCTCAGCTGCAGGGTCCCCTCCTAAAAATATCAATGCTCGGCCCTCTCTTCTCTCTCCTCCCCTTGGCCACCACCGCCTTGGCCGGCGTCCAGGAACTATGGTGGAACGTCACCTACGTCCAGGACGCAGACCCTGATGGCCTCTTTCCCCGTCGTGTCATTGGCGTCAACAATACCTGGCCGTAAGCAATCCTAACCTCGCCAGAGTCACTTGACGCGACCCTCTTTCACAGACCGCCCCCACTCTCCGTCAATACGTCCGATTCTCTCCTCCTCCACGTAACCAACTCCCTCGACGTACCAACAGCGCTACACCATCATGGTATGTTCTTCAACTCCACTAGCTGGATGGACGGCGCCGCCCAAGTCTCTCAGTGGTATGTTTCATGATGTACCTTCCTTGTGTGTCACTCACCTTCCATAGTGGCATTCCTCCCGGTCAGACCTTTGATTATCTCGTGCCAATCAACTCTTCTGGCCAGCACGGCACCTTCTGGGCTCATGCCCACGCATACGTGAGCCCATTTGTCCTTTTCCAGCCATGCTCATGTCGTTCCGTCATCCAATCAGGGCCAATACGTTGACGGCTTGCGTACACCCCTCGTTTTGCATCCGTCGAACGAAACTTACCAGTATGACGAGGAATTCACCGTCATTCTGGGCGATTGGTATCACCAAGAACACGATGTCCTATTGCAAACCTTCATCGCCGTTGCCAACCCGAGCGGCATTGAACCTATCCCAGGTAACCATCACCTTGCAAACCATGTCCCCTTTTTGATCCCTCCTCTTCTCTAGATTCCGGTTTGATTTACTTTGCGCAAAACTCATCCTACCTGCCTCCCATCGCGGGAACCCCCCCAGCCCCGGTAACCTCCGCGGTGGGATTCAACGAGAATGCGACACTACCCTTTGTTCCAGGCCGCACCTATCGGTTGAGAATCATCAACACGGCCGCATTCTCCGCATTCTACTTCTGGATCGATGGTCACGACATGCGCATCATCGAAGCCGACGGAGTAAGTGTCTCCAACCCCACCGACGACGTTCGTGAAGCTAACCACTGCCATTCATATAGACGGACGTCCAAGAATATCCGACAGATATGCTCAGTCTCTCTGTTGCACAACGCTACTCCGTACTCGTTCAGGCTCGGAACGACACGTCTTCCAACTGGCTGATCCATGCTGACATGGACACCACAATGTTTGACACTGTTCCCTCGACACTACAAACGAGTATGTACCACTTTCAGTTCATTCGCAATCGACGACTGAGACGCACCCAAATAGATCTCACCTCCTCGATCACATATGCCTCTGGGCAAAACATCACTGACCTGGACCCCGTACAGAACTACTACATGACCAACGATACTGCACTGGTCCCGGTCGACCCAATCCCGCAACCTGTAGCTTCGCAATCCATTGAATTGGAAGTAGTATTCCAAACCATGGATGATGGCACGAACCATGCAACACTCAATGGTTATGTCTACAACTCCCCGATCGTGCCCGCCATCATGTCCGTTCTCACTCTCGGCGAAAATGCAACGGCCCAAGAAGCATACGGACCGTATAGTATCATGCTCAATCATCTCGATGTTGTCGACATTGTCATCAAGAATGGAGACCAAGGATCACATCCATTGTGCGACAACATTTTTTTCCAACCATGCCTCAGTTTCGTTGCTGATCTCCATGTCTCAGCCACCTGCACGGTCACAAATTCCAGATCGTCAATCGCGCTGACGATTACACCTCGACAGATCCTACGTTGAACCCTCCGCTGATCGAGGGACAAGCTAACCCAATGCGCCGTGATACTATTACCATTCCAGGCGGCGCGTCTGCCACGCTTCGGGTGGTTGCGGATAATCCTGGGGCTTGGCTTTTACACTGTACGTTTTTTCCGATCACGCTCGTGAGATAACTAATCACGTTCGGCTAGGTCACATCGAATGGCATTTCGAAGCTGGTCTTGCGGTCCAGTTCATCGAGGCACCACTCCAGGCGCAGGAGCGCGCTGTTGGACAAGCCCCGTCGTTCTTGTATGAACAGTGTGCCGCGCTAGGTTTGCCTCAATCAGGAAATGCCGCGGGCCATGCGTCTGCGACGGATTTGTCTGGGCTGCCTTTGGGACCATGGCCACAGATAATGGGTTGGCAGCCAAAGGGTATTTTGGCCATGACAGGGTGAGTGTATTCACGGCTATCCCAAAGGACTCGTCTGATGTGTTGTCTACGCAGGTGTGTACTCACGGCTGTCCTCGGCATGTTGACTGTGGTATGGTACACGATGGGAGTCACGGACAGCGAGGAGGAGATCGAGCAAGAGGTAATGCGACGCATAGAGGTCAAGCGAAACCGAAAACGCTTTGGGTTGTTCCAAAAGACGGAGTGATGCCGAGCTTGTAGGTGGGAGGTACGACGGGTTTGTAAGGAATCGTGTATATAAATGGGACCATAGCTCCAGAAGGAAGACGTTGTCTCATGATATGGCATGCGTGTTTTATCCGACGTAGGCGGACTGCCAACGATTCGTGGATGTTAGAGCGGAATGGCTCACGGTGTGAATCCTGCGTGAGGATTACCCTGAGCGTGTCACGAGTCGTCGGGCTATATACGTACACAAGACCTAATTTTGAGACACGGACGTCCGGGATTGCAAGGATGATTGGCGATCCTTCTTCTTGCACTCGGAGTGAGACGTCGACGACACAGTCGGCGTTAACCGAGCTTTTAGAGACAATTTGTTAAATTTCGCTCAACAGTGACTCCGAAATGATACACTCTATCCGTTCTCTCCTTCGTCCCCTCACTACCACCGCTGTCCACCCCGTCAGCAAGCAGGGCACCCTCAGATTCCGCTCCATGGCCACCGCAAACACACCCGCCTTCGTATGTACTTGTCTTTTTCATCACACTCGATTACTTCTAAGCCAGCTGTAGAACAAGGTTTTGTACGCACCTCTGGCCGAGATCGATCCCGAGGTACAAAACATCATCGACAAGGAAACTTGGAGGCAATATTCTGGCCTTGAACTCATTGCTTCAGAGGTTCGTTCTCCCTGTTTTTTTCTTCTCGAAAACGATGTTCCTCGCTCTGAACACCCACCAAAAGAACTTGACCAGCCGTGCCGCCATCGAGGCCAATGGCTCGATCTTGACCAACAAGTATTCCGAGGGTCTTCCTGGGGCTCGGTACTACGGTGGTAACGAGTGGATCGACGAACTCGAAAACCTCTGCCGCAAGCGGGCCTTGCAAGCATTCAACCTCGATCCCGCAAAATGGGGTGTCAACGTCCAGCCATACTCTGGAAGCGTAAGTCCATATACCGGCTCGACACGAGTCACCCCGGGGCTGATCGTCATTTTTTTCCACTCCATCCAGACTGCCAAGTGTGTTACGTCGCTCGTGGTTGGACTGGGCAGGACTGACTGACTTTCCTTAGCTTTGCGGCCCTGACGGCGTTGATTCAACCCCAGGACAGACTCATGGGACTGGGTCTCCCTGACGGTGGTCATCTTACCCACGGTTACTACGTATGTTCCATTATCCTCGGACCCACTGTCTCACGCCTGCTTACCGGTTTTATACAGACTGCGAAGAAGAAAATGACCGCATCTTCGATCTACTTCCAGTCTTTCCCTTACGGTCTCGACCCTTCGACGCAACTCATTGATTATGCAGTCTTGGACAAGCAAGCCAAGATATTCAAGCCCCGTTTGATTATCTGTGGTGCTTCCGCTTACCCGCGAGACTGGGATTATGCCACGCTCAAGGCCACTTGTGATAAAGAAGGCGCTTATCTGATGGCAGACATCGCTCACACGAGTGGTTTGATTGCCGCGCAGGAATTGAACAACCCTTTTGACTATTGCGACGTCGTCACTACCACAACGTAAGTGTCCCCACGTTTCGACTTCTCATCCAGACCCGGGGACTGAGTGGATTTAGTCACAAGACTCTCCGTGGCCCACGCGCAGGCCTGATTTTCTTCAGAAAAGACGGTCAAAACCACCAAGACCTCGAGAAGCGCGTCAATGACGCTGTCTTCCCTGCTTGCCAAGGTGGCCCTCACAACCATGTTCGTCTGTCCCTAGACTCTTGTTATCGTGTCGTAATGCCCCTTTCCTGCAGACGATCGCTTCCGTCGCGACTGCACTCCTCCAGGTTTCCCAGCCCGAGTGGAAGCAGTACGCACGTCAGGTCATCGCCAACGCTAGAACGCTGGCCTCCTACCTCGTCGAACGTGGTTACAAGCTCCAGACCGGTGGTACCGATAACCACCTCGTTCTTTGGGATCTCAGGCCTCTTGGATTGACTGGCAGCAAGATCGAGAAAGTGTGTGACCTTCTTGGCATCACCATCAACAGTGCGTTCCTATCTTCACATGCCCCACATGTCGAGTCAAATCTTCTTTTTTAGAAAATGCCGTTTCTGGGGACGCCTCCGCGCAAACGCCGGGTGGTATCCGTCTTGGTACTGCTGCTCTGACATCGCGTAACATGGTGGAAGAAGACGTCAAGGTCGTTGCAGAATTCCTGCACCGTGCCGTTCAGCTCTCGCTCGTCCTGCAAAAGGAGGCTGGGTCGAAGCTGCTCAAGGACTTTGTCCGGGTGGCTACCACCGAGAGCGAGGGCAAGGTCGGGGTGCAGCTGGTCAAGGAACTGCGTCGGGACGTCGTTGCGTTTGCGCGCAAGTGGCCTTTACCTGGTGCCAACGTGGCTACGATTCAACGACCTGCGGGCATCGAGGAGGACGATTAGGGAATTTCCATTTTTTTTCCGGGGGAGGGGGCCGTCATGTTGGCGAAGATTCAACGATCACGAGCGGAGTTTTTTTTTCGATTTGGACGTTTTCAACATCGTCCAGCAGGAGCATCACAAACCCTATATGTATCCCTAGTCCCTGCGCTCAATGCACCTTGGCGTGTGCTATACAACGCATTGTGTGGTGCAACGACCCTGAGCTTGGAATGTTTGTTTGTGTGCAGTGGAGTAAACAACATTTGGCCGAATGGAGGGTTGCGGGGTCGTGAGCCATGAACTCAAATTTCTGGAGTTCATCCAAGTCCTTCCTTGGAGGCTATTGAACTACCAATGGATCCTGCCGTGATCAGGACCTGAAGGCCCCACGAATGGCTGCTCGGAGGTATCACTGTCACCCTTCCGGGCAAATATTTAAGCCAGTCGGTATTCCATCTCATGCATTCTCCAACCCCCACTGGGCCCCATGAATCTGCTTCCCTGGCCTCCAGCTCTGAAAAGTAAGCCGTATTTTGGCCTTTTTTTTTTTGCATGGAGAGATTGACGAAGCGATTGGTCGACCTTTTCTTTACTTGTTTTCCAGTCATCGCGGGCTCGTTCCACGGTGTTGCGATCGTATGCACGGTGTTTAGGCTTATCTTTCGCTGGTATATGACGCGTTTCTGGTGGGAAGACGGTTGGGCCGCGTTCGCGCTCGTAGCCGACGTGTTTTGTCTCGCGTCCGCCTTGCTGGATGCACCCGAGACAGGTAGTAAGGATCAGATATTGACATTCCCTCTGACGCGACTCACCCTTTGTGTAGATGAGTCCCGTCTCGACACAGAACAACCAATGGACGACATCACCGACTGGATGGCGTCGATGGGGTTTCCTTGTGTTCTCTGGTACGTGCTTTCGATTCCGCGCCCCCCAATTGTGGTGGTTGTGGTCCTTCTTATTTTCTTGTGCTGACCGCTCCCTCAGGGCTTGTCGGATAAGCATTCTATTCTCCATCGTCCGCGTCACGAACCCCTCTCAACAGCTTCGGCGCATCGCGTTCCTCGTCGGCTGTTCGTTCATCGTCATGTGGGCCGCATTGATAGGTCAGAAAATCGAGATTTGCATCAAGGATGACTGCAAAATCGCAGCTCCAGTCGGAGTCTCTCAACTCATCAGTCAGTCGTCTCCGTCATTCCCATCTTCTTGCCAAGGATCCCAACCTTCGTTTATAGCGGATGTGGTTTCCGATTCTGCGCTCGTCGGTTTGCCCATTTATTTCCTTCGAAGGACAAGGATTACCCGGGGACAGCGAATTTTGATATATTCGGTGTTCTCTGCGTCGTTGTTGATCACTGGGGTCACTATTTTACATTCTATCGTTCTCTTCACGGTGTTATCCGGCGGGATCATCGTTATCAGTCACGCCAAGGTAAGTTATATATATACGATCTGCCATCCTTTTTCCCGGCGTAAAGGGGAGAACGTGGATGCCCATGCCCCTATGATGATGTGACACCCTCGCATTTGTTCTTTTTCTTTTCTCTTTTTGTTTGTTTGCTTGGCTCAAACATTACGTGGTGACAGACGGCGCTATCGTTGATCGTGTGTAACCTGCTCGTGATCATAGCGTTTATATACCGCGTGTGTCGCCGTGGCAAGGGCGGCGATCTCGAATCCCCGGAAGAGGTGATTTCGTTCACGAACGTGGATCTCAATACGGGCTTTACGGAGAGTGGTGTGGACAAGTACGCGACGACAGGCGTCGCACAGGTCTCGACGAATATATCTGCAAGGGTCGAGGAGAAGGCAAAGGGGGTTACGGGGCCCGACTCGTCATGATGACCGACGCCACAGGCCTCTTTTTTTTGTCGGTACGCGAGTGTTGTTCGGGGTGTCAAATCATGGATAGATTCCATGACATACTGTAGTGAGAGTGGATACATATATATACTTATTATATGTCTAGTAGCGGCCTGACCTTTAAATGTACACTAATTCATAGGTTTCCTTGGTGAGTACCGCGAATCGGCCCATCATCCGGCGTCTTTGCTGCTGAAGCTGTACGTCGGAGATCGACGAAACAATCAAGACACCCTTTGAATGAACCAAATGTACTTACATAGCTGGCAGGTGCAACTCGACTAATACACAATATTCTGCGGGCGTTGGGGAGGACAATTAGGGCCCAGGGGGAAACTTTCCGTTTTCCTGCTGGGGTACATATGTGGATGATGATCCCGGGCGGTCACTGGCACATGTTCGAACTCGCGAACTTTTGGACGTCTTCAGCGTCGTCCAGCAAAAGCGTTATAAATCATGTGTGTATCCCTAATCCCCACGTTCAATGTACCTTGACGTGTGCTATACAACATACTGTGTAGTGCAACGTCCCTGATTTTCCAGCTGGCTGCACCACATGTCCGTCTTTTTCGTGGCTTTGGATGGGGCTCGCCGCCGCCGCCGCCGCGTGCTGCGCTCGTTTTTCACTTTTACTAGTAGGACCCTCGATTTCCTCTTTTGCTAGCCATCCTCCAATCACAGCTCCAAAAACCAAACTGCCTATGGTATATAGACTACTTAAGCGATAACGTTACACAGCGTGTTTGCGGAGCACGAGGGTTACGGGACCAAGTGCTGTGTCCGATCGATCTGATCCCCTTGCACCTTGAAACGTGCCGACAGTCGTGAGCGCGTGGGCCATGGATTCGATCGTTTTCTGATGTTCCGGATCCGAGTCCTTCAAGTTTCTTTTTGTTATCTGATTAAATAATTACACAGTCAGCGCTAGGTACACCAAGACATATGATCTCGTTAAAACCAGTTAGGCACGTGGTTATAACCTCTCGATACCATAGAGATAACGGGTTGAGAGGCGTTGGAATGAAACAAAGATGATATATAAGAACGTTTGATAATCAAGAGATGAAGGTCCGACGAGGTGTGAATTTGGGCGGCGTTGTGTTGCAGTGTTCCAAGGGATCTTGCAGATGCAACTGCAATTCACCACCATTCAGTTGATTAGCGATGATGATCAGACATCCTCAGGGTCCACGATTCTAAACGCGACCATTATTGCCACGCATGCATGCATGGGCTCAGTATTATTTCTTCAAGAGAAGCGTTGGCAATCCTGTTTCCCCCGTACACAACACACCATGGTGTCATGAACCGTAACTGTACGGATCCCCTTTGGAAGTTTTTGGTTACCAATAGATGCCGTGATCAAGGAACAGGGTGGCTGCGATGAGGTATCACTGTGCCTCCGGGCAAATATTTAAGCCAGTCGGGTATCCCATCTCCATGCATTCTCCAACTTCAAGAACCCCCACTTGGCCCTATGAATCTCCTTCCCTGGTCTCCAACTCTGAAAAGTAAGCCGTGTTTGGCCTCTGTCTTCATTTGCATGGAGAGACTGACGACCTTTTCTTTGCTCGTTTTGCAGTCATCGCGGGCTCGTTCCACGGTGTTGCGATTGTATGCACGGTTTTTAGGCTGATCTTTCGCTGGTATATGGCGCGTTTCTGGTGGGAAGACGGTTGTGCTGCGGTTGCGCTCGTAGCCGACGTGGTGTGTCTCGTGGGTGCCATGCTGGATGCACCCGAGACAGGTGAGGACTAGATCTCCTCTGACGCGACTCACTATTTGGATCGACGCTTCTCGAACCAGACCAACCAATAGATGGCATCGCCGACTGGATGGTGGCGATCGGGTTTCCTTGCGTTCTCTGGTACGTGCGTTAGATTCCGCGCGTGTAACTGTAGTGGTTGTGGTCTTATTTTTCGTGCTGACCGCTCCCTCAGGGCTTGTCGGATAAGCATCCTATTCTCCATCGTCCGCGTTGCGAACTCCTCTCAGCGGCTTCGACGCATCGCCTTCCTCGTCGGTTGTTCGTTCATCGTCATGTGGGCCGCATTGGTAGCTCAGAAGATCGATATTTGCGTCAAGAATGGCTGTGTAGTCGCAGCTTCGGTTGGAGTCTCTCAACTCATCAGTCAGTCGTCCCCGTCATTCCCATGTTCATGCCAAGGATCTCAATCCTCGCCTATAGCGGATGTGATTTCCGATTCTGCGCTCGTCGGCTTGCCTGTTTATTTCCTCCGAAGGACAAAGATTACTCGGGGGCAGCGGATTTTGATATATTCAGTGTTCTCTGCGTCGTTGTTGATCACTGGGGTCACTATTTTACATTCTATCGTTCTCTTCACGGTGACGTCAACCGGGATCGTCGTCATCGGTCATGCCAAGGTAAGTCGTATTCGATCTGTCATCCTTTTTCTCGGCGCATCAAAAAGAAAAAAGGGAGAACGTGGGTGGGGGTTTTCGTTTCCCTTGACGCCCATGCTCCCATACTCGAATTTGTTCTTTTTCTTTTTCTTTGTTTGTTGTTTGACTCACGTGGCTTATGCGATAACAGACAGCGCTTTCGTTGATCGTGTGCAACCTCCTCGTCATCGTGTCGTTTATATACCGTGTGTATCGCCGTGGCAAGAGGGGCGATCTCGAATCCCCGGAAGAGGTAATCTCGTTCACGAGCGTGGATCTCAACACGGGCTTCACGGAGAGTGGTATGGGCGGGTACACGGTGACGGGCGTCGCACAGGTCTCAAGGGTATCGGAGAGGCCTCGCTCGACGGATATATCTGTAGAGGTCGAGGAGAAGGCAGAGGGGGCTATGGGATCCGAGTCACCATGATGGCCGACGAAATACACCTTTTTTTTGGTCGGTACACGAGTTTTGTTCGGGGACGGATCAAATCATGGATGGATTCCTTGACATACTATACTAATTATAGTGAGAATGGATACATTATATATATACATATACTTATGTATGTCTAGGATATAACCCAACAAAGAATTCCTTTGGACATCCTGCAATATGTGTACAGCCTATCAGCAAAAAAACAGGACTGCTATGGTGGCCATATTGTTGGAATTGTTGTCAGTGTTATCATGGGCGGGATTACCTCGCACAACGATTACATAATTAGAATGGTTCGGCAGTCACGATTGTCACAAATTGTCACGGATTGTCACACTGCTGGATTCAAACTCTGGCCCAGCGAGTGACAGCTGGCGTGACAAGGCAAACTTCACAATCAAGACACAACGGGGTTTGCAATATTTAGGACAGACCTAAATGTTGTTCTAGACACGAATCACAAGCATAAAATATATCTTACAGTTTGTGCAAGGACAGAATTTAGAGCTTATTTGGAGGTTTGAATGTGTGTGAAATCTTCAAGTGTGAATATGAAATTTGTAATAGTGCCTAAACTTCAAATAGATTATGAATATTAAATGTGATACTCAACTTCAAATAGGATGATCAAGTATAGTCATAAGCCCTAATTTGTCTCGACGCCCGTAAAGTCGGGAACGATAGGCAAAGCTCGAGTTTTACACGCTACGGGTAGCGCATAAAACTCTGTTCGATTGCGAAGCTCAAAAATGAACAAGTAAAATAAGGG
>JBBPQV010000160.1:0-34840 GCA_038092675.1 Boletus rufocinnamomeus
ACAAGGTAAAAGCGACCGTGAACGAGACAGTCGAACAAATCGCCAATCGCTTCGTAGATATTACCAAGGCATACAAGGCGTGAGCACGACCTCTTGCTGCTTTCGCCGCATTCTCCACTCAACGCGCGTGTCATAGTTTGACAGATGAGACGATCCGCCGAAACTATGAACTCTATGGCCATCCCGACGGCCGACAAGAAGTCTCCATGGGTATCGCCCTGCCCTCCTGGATCGTCGAGGGCAAGAATAATATCTGGGTCTTGGGATTATACGCCGTCCTCATTGGTGGTTTGCTTCCCGGTATGGTCGGACGCTGGTGGTTTGGCAGTAGAGGAAAGACCAAGGATGGTATTGAAGCAAGGACTGCAGAGGGGTTCTGGAAGGGCGTCGAGGAAGGAAGTGGGATCGGCGACATTGTCAGGGTTGTCGGCGGCGTATTCAAGTACGAGGCGCAGACCAAGAATGCGGGCGATCTCAGCAAGGTAGAGAAGGAGATCGAGAAGAGAGTAGGTGACGAGTGGAAGGCGATGAACAAGGCCGTTTCCCGTGATGAAGAGGCCCAGCGAGCGTTGGCGTTGCTCTATGCTCACTTTTTGCGGTTAGACCTAGGCTCGAAAGCCCTGGAACAAGGTGGGGATCCTGTTGGACTTGTGTTGTGAATTTAGACTTATGTATGGGTGTTAGAGCAAACGACGTTGCTCCTTCGAGCACCCATGCTACTAAACGCCTTCTTGAACATTGCGTCCGCTCGAAGCTGGCTCGCACCGACCCTTGGTGTCATGCGTCTCCATGCATACCTCATACAGGCGTTGGTCCCCGGCAAGGCTATTCCCCTGCAAGCCCAGCTGCCAGGATTCGACAGTACAGCCTCGAGTTCCGGAAAACAAGATCTTGCGACGTTTGTACGCGACTTGAAGGAGAGCGGGGACGAACGCGCCGCGGAAGCTAGCAAAGCGCTCGAAAACTGGGGAACTCTGGAGATTGTCGACATGGGATTCAAAGGTATGATTGTTCTCGTCATGCGCGCTCAGAGGTGAACACTTGTCCAAGTGATTGGCGAACGTCTGGTCACACCGTCGTCCATCGTGTTCTTGTTGGTGAAGCTGCGCGTGAAGGAGCCTGGCACGTCCTCGCCATCCCCAGTGCAGGATGTCAAGTCTGTGAAAAAGAACGAGGACATTGACGAAAAGTTTTTGAACGCCCGGGGAGATGCGGAGGAACTTGAAGGGGAGGGTGCACGATACGCACACGCTCCGTACTGGCCTGGGGTGCGTCCAAAATAGTTGAACTTGTGTGTGTGAACGCACGCATCTGACGTCTAGGCCACAGCTTCGCAAGCCTGGATGGTGGCTCGTTCTCGCAGACGATAAATCAAACCGGATCGTCGTTCCACCCATCAAGATCACTGACGTGCCTCGTTCGGACCCATCGAAAGAGCGGAATTACAGGTGCTACAAGCTCCAGTTCCAGGCGCCACCCAACGTTGGACTGTTTACGTGGAAGGTGTACCTTGTGAGCGATACCTTTGTTGGCGAAGAGCCGTGTCGACCGATCTCGGTGGGTTATTTTTTTGGTTTGTCGCGCAAACGTTGGGGAGGCTGATTGGGGAAACGATGTACTTAGCTCAAAATCGACGATGTGTCTGTGCTGGCAACCGAACAGACGCCCGATGATGAGATTTCGGATCCTGAGGAGGATTCGTTGGCTGGACAGATGGCGGCGATGCGGGGAGGGTCGGTGAAGAAGGCTGCGGTTGTTGGGGAGAGTGACGAGGATAGTTCGACGGACGGGGAGGAGGAGGATGATGGGGGGGATAGCAGTGACAGTGACAGTGATTAGGTAGATATCCGTGGAATCATACTCGCTCCTTTTTTATTACTTATTGGATGTGATGAGGTGTGTGGGTACTCTAGGATAGATTTGTGACGTTGGACGTATGTGTTGTGTATACTTGGATTTGTTCGCTATACCAATGATTTTCGCTTATATAAGCGTCACGCAGATTGGACGCGGTGCGCGTCCAGTGTAGTACACATCTGTGACTCCTGACCCCCACTTTTCTTTTCATGCCACCAAGTCAAAACCCGCCGTTGAAAGCGGGCTCGTCCGCAAAGTTCAACTGGGCCGCTGCCAAAGCCGCCAAAGCCGCGGGCCCCCGCGCACCAGGCTCCAAGACCGTGCCAGAGCCCAAATCGCCCGACTGCCTCCTCGGCCTCTCTTTTGTCTTCACCGGCGAGCTCTCTTCGTTTTCGCGCGACGAGTCCGTCGACCTCGCGAAACGGTATGGCGGGTAAGTGCTTTCCCTTATCCACCTTGTGTCGGGCCCCGCCGCTGCGCCGTCCCCATGGACTGACCGACCGTTCCTCCCACCGTTCCATTATAGCCGCGTGACGCTCCAACCGTCATCCAAAACGTCGTACGTCGTCCTGGGTGACAATGCCGGTCCTTCCAAGCTCGCCGCGATCAAGAAACACGAGCTAAAGACGCTCTCCGAGGACGAGTTTTTGGAACTGATAGGGTCGCGCGTGGGACCGGGGGCGTCGGGGGGTGCTCAGCTCGACGAGAAGACGCGGAAGAAGATGGAGAAGGAGAAGGAGTCGATTAGGGCTGCTGCGGAGGCGCTCGAGAAGCGGGAGAAGGGGGAGACGAGAGGAAAGGGCAAGGTTGCGTCTGGCGGGTATGTTTTTCCTTTCCGTGTCACGGTCGTGCCGTGTCGATGGCAGCATTTGTGTGGAGGTACTTGTTTGCTGACGGCGTTCTTTGTCTTTGGCTTGCTTTGCGTGCGTAGCGTCGGTGCGAAACCAGACTTGGCATCGCAGCTCTGGACGACGCGCTATGCGCCTCAGACGCTGAAAGAAATATGCGGGAACAAGGGTCAAGTAGAGAAGCTTCAGCAATGGCTACACGACTGGTCCGTCTTTCCGTCCCACCCCCCCCTTTCCTTTCCGCTCACACCACCCCGGATGCAGGTCGTCGAGCTTGAAATCTGGCTTCAAGAAGCCTGGAAAGAGCGGTATGAACCTCTTCCGCGCCGTACTCATATCCGGCCCACCAGGCATTGGCAAGACGACGAGCGCACACTTGTGTGCGAAAATCGAAGGGTTTACGCCAATCGAGCTCAACGCGAGCGATGCGCGGAGCAAGAAACTCGTCGAGGTGAGTACACGTTCGGCGCGGCTGAACGCTCGTGTTGACCTTTTTTTTGGCCTCTTAGAGCGGCATGAACATTAATAATTTATCGTTGGATGGTTGGATGGGTGGGAAAGAGGTATGCGCTTTTTTTTTTGTGGAACGTTCCTGAGATGGGAAATTGAGCGAGTCATATGCTAGGCGACGAATACGCTCGGTGTCACCATCACTGACAAGACGTGCCTCATCATGGATGAAGTCGATGGCATGTCCGCGGGAGATCGGGGAGGCGTCGGTGCTTTGAACGCGTTGATCAAGAAGACAAAGGTTTGTACCGTTATATAGGCAAGAGAAGCACCGACCAACACCGCTGTCTGTCCAGATTCCAATCATTTGTATAGCCAACGATGGTGGAGCGCAAAAGTTGAAGCCCCTCAAGGGTAACACGTTCAGTCTTACGTTCAAAAGGTATGTCGCGCGAGACGCCGTCGTTCTCGTCGATTCATGGCTTGGATTTTAGACCCGATGCAGCCGCAATTCGTTCACGTATCTTGAGCATAATATTCAAGTGTGTTTTTTTGTGTCCGCACAAGGTGTATATTTGACACTGCCTTGTGTGCAGGGAGAAGATGAAGATCCCGGCAAACGTCGTTGACCAGCTCATCGCCGGGTCTCAGTCGGACATTCGACAAGTGTTGAACATGCTCTCAACTTGGCGGTTATCCAGCGATGCCATGACGTTTGATGAAGGCAAGGAACTGTACGTTCTTTATGGTTACTCGGGGTACTCCACGTTGAAACGCGAGTTGCAGAGCCAAGATGAACGAGAAAAACACCATATTGACACCGTTTGACGTGACGAACAAGATGCTTGGTCCTTACATGTTCTCTCACACAGCGAGAGAAACGCTAGGGAACAAGATGGAAATGTATTTTCACGATCACTCATTCATTCCATTGTTTATTCAGGTGAGGTTTCGAACCAAGGGCCCAGGTACCCAACCTCACGCGTCATAAAATACAGGAGAACTACCTCAAGACCGAGCCCGCAAAAATAAGAGATCTCAATGGTCCACCGAAAACGTTGAAGCGTCTTCAATTGATGGATAAGGCGGCATCCTCGATATCTGATGCCGACCTCGTAGACGCACTCATACATGGGTTCGCATCGTGCATGTTCAACACCCGGATGGCTGATCACCCTGTGTGTCTTTTGTTTTCAGACCGGAGCAGCACTGGACTTTGATGCCACTGCACGCTGTGTGCTCGACTGTGCGACCTGCTTCCTTTTTGTATGGGGGTGGCATGGGTTATGGTGGAGCCAACCAGATGACCTTCCCGCAGTACGTCGTTGGTTAAAAGTAGACCGTGTTGATCGCTCATGCGCAAAATGATCTCCCAAGATGGCTCGGTCAGAACTCGAAACAAGGGAAATTGAATCGTCAGCTCGGCGAAGTCCAGATCCACATGCGTCTCAAGGTATCGGGTGACAAGACGGAGATCCGACAATCTTACCTTCCGGCGCTGTTCCCATGTATCGTGAAACCGCTCGTAGAGGATGGATCGGTGGGTTATCTGTTCCGGTTCCCTCTTTCGAGCGACGGTTGATGTCGAATTTCCTCTCTAAACTCTAGTCGGCCGTCGATGACATCATCGAACGCATGGACGAGTATTATCTCACCCGTGAAGACTGGGATACGCTCGTCGAGCTCGGTGTGGACCAGAACAAGGACGAAGTCGTGTTGAAGAAGATTTCAGCGTCGACAAAAGCATCGTTTACGAGAAAGTAAGCCTCGTCTGTGAACCCGATCGGTCACGCTCAACGATCCGTATCAAAAAGGTATAATGCGAGCGAACATCCCATACCGTTTTATAAAGCGATGGATTTGGGCAAGGCGCCAAAGAAATTGGCGGGTGGGCCTGCGCCTGACCTTGAAGAGGCCTTTGACGTGCGTGTCTACATTTCTCCTTTTTCTCCTTTACGACCGCTGAGATGGTGCGGTAGGTCGAGGACGAGATACCAGAGGCATCGGACGACGAGAACAAGGGAAACGAAGACGACATTAGTGGGGACAAGCTCATATCGACGAGCAAGCCCAAACCCAAAAAGGCAAAGACGACGACGACGACGACGGTGAGGATGGGGGGCCAGTCGAGCAAGCAACCGAGAGGCAAAGTCAAACCGAAGCGTTGAGGTGTGGTGTCATGGCTCTTCCTTTTTTCCGTTTCGTCTACCCCACCTTTTTTGTGTTTGGTTTACTATTATACGTTTTTCTTTCCGGCCGGGGCCACGACGGTACTTACTTGACGTTGTTTTGATTAGTACTGTCTGGGGTAGTTTTTGTTGCATGTGGATCCGGCCTACGCGTAATGAGCAAGTCTCGGACTAGTAAAAGTACCGCAACGCTTTGCCCCCACTAGCATTCTTTGACATCGCCCGAAATACTTTCGCGATTTTTTAATGCGATATACACCCTACAAACGCCTCCGCATGGCTTGTCTAACATATGTAAGATCGCAACGCCGCCGGCGCGTCCACTGCCGGGCCCGTCATGCTGTGCTCCTCTCCACATCTTCGCCATCAATGCATCACTCCCGAACGCATCGCTTGTACCCAATATTTTGGCAGACCCTACCGCCATAACGTGAGTTACTACTTGGCAGATCGTAAGCACTTGACTGCATTGCAGTGTCTGTAGTGCAGCGCAACATATTTGTTTCCATCGCATTGATGCCAGGTATATCGAGGCTGTTCAGCCAACAACACTGATCCAGGGAAATCCTTGCATACCGAATGACGTACTATGTGAAGACGAAGGCAAGGGTAGAAAGCGTCTGCCCGAGTAAGATCGATTGGGTGTATTTTTGATTGGTCCGGGTCGGCTTCTTTGCTAGCAGCTCCACACATGGCGCCGCCGTCTCTGGATACGCGGTTTTGCCGCCAGTTTGGATTACTTATACAACTCATCGAGTAAGAAGCCTCTGCTGGTACACAGGTATAACTACTGGTCTGAACAGAATCAAACCTCCGGTCCCCTCCCCAGCAGCCACGAACTTCTTGTCAGTTCAACTCCCCATCCAACGATTCTGTGCATAATTTCCTGATATCCGCCCCAGGCAATCGAGCCTCGAAAACCAACTCAAAGGGTGATGCGTGCATATTCGCAGTATCAGAGAAAGCGAACGAATCGATCGGCGCTGCGGGGTTTTCGATCACGCGGAACGCCCACAGAACGAACGCCGTATTTATGAAAATAGACCTATTTGCGACGTGCAGTCCCGGACAAATTCTGAAAGTGCGGCAAGCGTCAAAGACACGAGACATCATGTTACGGGTGCGGATCGATATCGTCTTACCTACGACCAAAGCCAAACGTGCAGAAACGCAGGTCATCCCGCAGGTTTCCTTCTGCGTTGAACCAACGCTGGGGATCGAACTTGTCTGGATTCGGGAAAACCTCGGGGTCGTTTGCAATCGCCCTGTCAATAATGTCACCTCTATGCAAGCAAAACTCTTTTGGACGTACCAATGGTTTCCAATGACCGTTGCACCTTTGGGAATCGAGTAGTTCTTCCACCTGACATCCGTCATTGTACGGTGCGCGAATCCTAGGATATGCATCAGATGCTCCCATACACGGCGTCTGGATGAGTGAACATACCTCCGATACTCACGGGCCGCCATCTTAGACTCTCTAACATGAATGCGGTCACTTGGGGGAGCATTTCCTGGTCATCAAAGGATGGCACTGCAATTATCTTAATGATATGATCGAGCAGCAATGAGAAGCGGCGCACATCTCTCCCGTCCGACAACGTTGTCCAGCTCTTCCTGGACCCTGGCTTGAGCTTCTGTATGCAAAGCAGCCGCCATCATCATTATCGTGATCGCTGAAGCAGTCTGGTAATGAGAAGTGTTAGGTCCGCCTTATGATTAGATCAAGTTCAAACTGTCAAGTTGATCGTGTTGATACTGACGGTATCTGAGCCTGCACCAAACATAGATCCAGCGACATATGCGATTTCCTTTTCCGCGATTCCATACTCCCTTTGGTTCTCTAGCAAAAGCTTGGCGAAACAAGGCCTTGCATTACCTTTCTCCTAGCTAAAGGTCAACCTCCGCGGCCGATCCCGCAATAGATGGAAAATTGACTTACCATCTGTTCCCGCACCAAGTTCAGCTGTCCTTGGAAAAGAGCAAGTTCTTCCTGATGCCACTTCCTCAACTGCGTGAGGTACCCTGGAACGTATTTGAGGATAGGGTAGGTATCCACGAGATATGCTCCCGGACGCATGACTTGACCGAAGCGTGATAAACAACGATTTACTGCCACAACTTCCGGATCGCTGTACGCAGTCGGCGTGGTTTTGCCGTAGGTGATGGACATGATCACTGATGCAGCATACCTAGGATCAAGCAGTCTTGGCCGAACCCACCAATAGAGAACGCGAAGCAACGTACCGTTTATTGTGCATCTGGTGGTTCTTGGGGTCTTCGAGGACGTCGAGCAGTAAATTCTTTGCATGTCGGATCTGTACAGGCTCATATGTCACCGCGACCTTGGGTTGTAACGTCGCATGTAAAACCCTTTATCACAAGGGGTGGCGATTTAGAGATGGTGTTTTTCCTTTTGAGATTCAAAACCACGATACCTCCGAAGTCTGCGGAGTCGGTCCCCAGCTCCTTCCACGACGACCCTCATACCTCCGGAAAGCGTTTCTCCGGCTGCAATCGAGCGAGGCCTGTCGGCAAGTGAGGCACCTTCTTTCTCCATAATATCCATGGCTGCTTTATGACGGCCGATTATTATAAATATTCGAGTTCCTTGTCTCAGGGAAAATACGGGGCCATACTTTTCGGTCATCTTCGCGAACGCGAAAGGTGCCCTTCGATCATCTGGTCAGAGGAATTATCCAGTATGGGGGGTAGAATAAAGTTTACCGAGCTGTAGGAAGTTGATTTCCGAAAAGCCAGTGTCCAGGTGGACCTGGGGGCAGTGGTAACCGCCCTCGCTGAGTGCCGAAGATGTGCTTTGCGGTATACCATAGTCCGCAGACAAGCGCGATGACACAAACGAAGTACCAATTCAGCATAGTAAGTACGAAGGAATCGCACACAATGATTTGCAACAGTGGTAAATAAAGGCAGCTGCACGGCTGGGAGTTGGGCGGGGAGAGTTTGAACGTATGGGGGGTGCCCAATTGAAGATGTCTACGTAGCACCGCTTAGTACTGCTCAGCAGGCGAGTCAAGTCAGGTTACACCGTGACAGGGCTTGAATTCAGCTTGAAACAGGGTGAGGGCCATTAGTGCGGTCGACCGAACGTGGCGCACCGTGAGCTCGCGAAGGCCACCACCAGATCTGATCTTGTTTCAGGTGCTAACTCGTAAATAGTCCGACTAAGGGAGCGTTGGCCTGATCTTTAAGCCATGGAGTCCCGCCACCTATTCAATTAACAAGCAGACAAAGTTATAATGAGAACCGCTAAGGTACAGGAACAGTGAAACATATAAAAGCGAATAATCTACCAGAAAATACGAAGATGTACCACGTGTTGGGGTCAACAAAACAACCGACGACAGCGAGCCTCGATGGCGGTACTAATAAGCAAGATCTTCGGGCGGTCCTGGTGTAGTCCCAACTGGTGCAGTCCCAACCGAACAATCTTCCAGAAAGGCATCCAGTACGTCCAGCAGTTCCTGAACGAGAGAGTCCCTATCCCATTCTGTTCTATGATGCCATATACTGCTGAGACACGCGGCCCGGAGTTGCTCGAGTTGCTCGACAGAGAGCTGGCTCGTCCTTGTCTTGAGTTGATACTGAAGGTTGAGCAGTGATTCTTCGTCTACATGGAAGTCTGGAAGAGGGGTAGGGGATCTCGTAGGCTCGCGCGGAGGAGGAATTACGGGCAACGCATCCGTATCAGGGGGTGGCTGTACGGTAGGGGTCCGAGAAGGTGGTCGTGCCGGTTGTGATTGCATAGGAGTCTGCAAGCAGCCATTTTGTTGGGGTGATGGATGCAATGGAGCGTCGTGACCATCAGAACTGGAAGTGATGCCGTTGAGTAACGGGGCGATAGTCGCAGAGCGCATCACATCTTCCTCTGGTGGTAGCGGGTTCAGGAGGAATGGGTCGAAACCTGAGCGCCGCGGCACCGGTGAATCGATTTCCATGGCGTCGGTTGGTGTATCGACTGACGATGGGTTAGTTGGTGGCTGAATAGCTGGCTGGTATGGTTCCGGAAGGACAGGTAGCTCATCTTGATGTGCTTGACCGTCATCAGCAAACCTGACTGTCGGAGTTTTCGGTTGCTGTGACGTGGTGGGACCAAGCAGATCGATGGGATCATGTTCGTCGTCGTCACTGAGTATCGTCCTCAGTCGCTTTTTCGGCTGCCTAGGCGTCCCGCTGCCTTCCGCCTTGTTTTCTTCACTAGACTCCGGGGACCCACTCGGTCGGTCGCCACAACGTGCCCTTTTGAGACGCCTCTCAAGTTGAAGAGGATCGGTGATGCTCATCTCCGGCTGCTGTCCGGTGTGTCGCGCACTCCGCCTGGTGCCCGGGGCATACGTCCCATTCTGTCCGATGTCTGGTGCAGAATTCTTCCCCTTGGCCTTCTTTCTCTCGTCCCTCCGCTTCCGTTCGCGCTCTGCCATCCGCTGACACTCGAGCCTGAACTGAGGATCAAACTCTTGCATGCTGACTTGTGCAGCTATCAACATGGCCTGGGCCTTATGCAACCTCTCGTGATCCTCGTTCACGCGAGCAGCAGCATTGTGTACAATCTTGTGTATGTCGTCAAGGAAGTCTTGTGGGGTTAGGTATTTACCCTTGTAGAGATCCATGTGCATGCGCTCCAGGTCCATGTCGTACAGAGGAGGTAGTTGCGGCTGAGTCGGAGGTTGGAGTTGGAGTTGAGATTGCGCTTGGAGTTGGGGGGCTGGTGGCTCGGCATGTTGGAGTTCAGGGTGTGTCCCATTGATCGCTTCAGTTTGAACATCTTGGGCAGGGGCAGGAACATCCTCAATCACCTCCGCAACAGCACGCTCGTCTTCGATAGTGACATTGGTAGCAACGATTTCCATTTCCGTGATCGCAGGAACAGGTAATTCAAACTCGTATTCTTCCTGGAAAAACAGAATTTCGTCAGCAGGAACGAAATTTATCACTCGTGAAGACAATTCACAGTCGCCTTCTTTGTAAATCTCTTGAATTTGCGTTTCAGTTCTGTGAGGATAGGCCCTAGGCGATATTTCAGTAGAGTGATGACCCTCTGGTCAGTTTCCTCCTGGACAGCCAGTTCAACAGCCGTGAGTTGTCTTGGTTCAGGTGGTGGGGCGATCGGGAGCTCCTCAAGAATCCTCCGCTTTCTTTTCATACCATCCGCGAACTGGTTTGGGGGACGTCGAACATCCGTAATGATGCCAGTGAAGAAAGCTTCGCGTTGTTCGTTGGTCGGGACGGGAAGAATGAGACGATTTTCGCGAATTATCCCAAACCAGGAGCAGACATCGGGTGGGAGGGAAGAGAATGATCCATCGACGATAGCAAGTAGAAGCACAGGATCTGTTGGGGCTAACGAGTCGAGCATGGCACGGATGGTGGTACGAGCCGTCTCCTGAACTGCGGCACACCAGCTGAGGAGGGATGGGATGTAGATCACGGATGGCTGATGTCTCTTGGCCTCGACGAATAACTGTACGATCGCTGCCTCGGCGGTCTAAGATGTCATTCCAATGAGATCATGGTTATGCGGACAGAATTTAAAAAAAGAATCACTCTTGTTGAGTCACCCACGAGCGATCCGAGGTCCAGGTTTTGAATATGGTAGCCTTCCAGATAATGTAATGCGGCTGCACCGATATATCCCTGACCCATTCCCGGCTGACCATAGACTACAAGCCGTGGACGGTACACTCGGAGGGTCTCCATCGCTGTGTCATCCGATCAGAATATGATATGGGGCAAAGGTGAGGTTTGACTTTACATTGCATCATCATCTCCCTTTCAAGCGCGTTCTCCTCGTTGTCATCCTCCCACTGAGCTTCCTCTAGCGCTGTCCGCTTTTTACTCGTGGGCATAGCTTTGTTGATAGCGTCCTTAACCTTCTGCAGGGTGGCGGCCAACAGTGGTTCCAACTGACTGGGAAGTGGCGAAGCTGCCGACGAAGATGAACGCGCAGACGATGGTACGAGCTCTAACAAGTGGGTTGTCAGACCAGAAAGAGCGCATATTTTAGGGATGCATACTCTTCACAGATATCATGAAATCGCGGAAGGTGACACTGATCGTTTCAGGTTTAAGCAACAGACGATCATTAGATTGGTAGATCTGTGGATATCGCCTCTGAATAGCATTCAGCGCGGCTTCTGTACACAACGCCTAAGGGGGCAGTAGAGACCACCATAAACATGTCAGCAGCGTAAGTTTTGCATCACGTTACCACTTACCCTCAAATCAGCACCTGCGTATCCTTTGGTAAGCTTAGCCAATCCCTTTGTATTCTCCTTTCCCTTTTCACCGGTCCACCCTTCCCAGTTCCTAGTCATGACCCCAAGAATTTTCTCCCTTGCCTCAAGGGAGGGCAAAGGAAAATAAAACTCCCGATCAAATCTTCCAGGTCTTCTCAATGCTGGATCAATGGCATCCGGTCGATTCGTAGCACCTATGACGATCACCTGACCCCTGCCGTCCATCCCATCCATGAGTGCTAAGAGAGTGGATACAATGGAAGCGTGAATCTGGTCCTGTTTGGAAGATCGAACAGGAGCGAGACCGTCAATTTCGTCGAAGAAGATGATACTAGGCTGACAATTGCGCGCTTCCTCGAAGAGAAGCCGGAGTTGGCGCTCGGCTTCACCGACCCATTTAGAAAGACAGTCTGCGCCTTTTCGCATGAAGAACGCTAGTTAAAGAGTGTGGGTTGGTTCACATGAAGAAAGGTCGAAGCCTTTGGGACTTACAAATGCCCTTGCCATTGGCACGACAACTAGCTGCAAGTGCGCGTGCCAAAAGGGTCTTTCCTGTTCCAGGCGGGCCATGGAACAATACTCCACGAGGAGGGGTGAGGTTGAAGCGTTGGAATACTTCGGGATATAGTAATGGTAGGATAGTCATCTCCTTGAGCGAATGAATATCTGTTTCATGTCATTTCAACGATAAAGTCCTGGTACGTAAGGTAAGAAAGTAGCCTTACGCTCATCCAAGCCACCGACTTCATCAAATGTCACATTTTGATTGACCCCCAGTGGGTCAGCATCGGCGAGAACTATTACTCGGTGAGTGAAAGGGTATCAGATAAGGGGATCCACTAACCAGAGTCACTGATCTTGCCGAGGTTGGATGGTGTCCCTGCGGCTGCAGCCAGCTCTCCAGGCAGCAGACCAGCGCCACCAGCGCCAACGGCACCTGCACCCATCAATCCACCAGCCGTTCCAAAACCCTTCCTGGGGGTGCGGGTAGGAATATCCGAGTCCTAGGATTACTTATGAGTATTGCCTAGCCACACTATTGCACGACATCGGATCACCCACAGAATCGTCAGCTGGTATGTCCATCCACCTGCTCAACTCTGCTCCAGTGGCACTCCATCCTGGACCACGTCTGGTACGTGCACCGCCACGGTTGGCGGGTCTGCTCTTTGGTGGGGGTTTTGTCTCTTCTATGGGGGGAGGGATAGCATAGTTGATTCTGGTCCTCTGCCTGAGGGAATACGGTCGTCCATCGTCTTGGATTTCAAGGTCAGGTTCTCCCTCAGCATCGAAGTCGGGTTCCCCCTCTGCATCAGCGTCGGCTTCGAGGTCCGATGATGTATGGGGGGCGTCCTCGAGGGAACCATCCGCGTCCTCTGATTCCTCTGAGGGTACATCGATATAGCCTTCATCGCTCTTCGTAATGGCGCGACTTCTGGCTCGGGTCATGCGCCCCGGTGCGTCTGGAACGGAGGAAGTGAGGCGGGGCGATGAGCGGGTGGTGCGTGTCCTGCGAGGGCGCGTGGTCCGCCTTGGTTGTTCATCGTCTTCGTCTTCGTCGTCCATGTCCGGCTCCACTTTTCCGTTCACGGGATGATCCTCTGGAAGGTTGAGTCCACCCAGCATATCGTCTTCGCTTCCCGACTCCTTGTAGTTATTTTTCTTGACTTTGCGACCTCTCAAAGAACGACTCCACTGTTCCTGTTTGATTCCAAGCTCGGATTCGTGGAGAGGGGGATTGTCGTCGATCACTGAGCGCTCGCTCCCGTGGTATTCTGAGGTGGAAGGAGGGCTGTTCTGAGTGAGGATAGACCCTGTCCGATTGCGACTGGAGCGGCGTAATGGTCCAGGGACATTGCCTGTTGTCATGGGGGGGAGTTTGATTGTCAGACGTTCTCGAGGAGACTCCAGGGTCGAGTTGAGCCCAGCTAGCAGGCTGTGTGCTGGAAACTCTGGTCCAACTTGTTTGCGGGTGGCGGTAACCTTGTTTACCTCTGTTTGGCTCTAATCGCGACACCACGCTGCTCCTCCAAACTCGCCTCCCCGCTTCCCTGGCCTCCCCGCCAGCACACCATCCAGTTCTGCCCCCACCGGGCATGCAGCCCCTGCCAATTCCTCTCCAGGTGGATGGATGCGTGTCCGTCTGTCGACCATGCCATGCCTGCAGAAAAAAAAATACAAAGAAAAAATACAGGAGGGAAGCGCTGTTTTCCATGAGTGATTTCGCGTAGATGGTGAAAGTTCCGAGCGAAGAAGTGTTCGATTTTCGACGACTTTGTGCCCTCGTCTTTGCCCCTCCGCTGGAAACTTGTAACTGACGCACCCTCGGTACTTGCCGGATGTGACGTGATCTATGTGTGACTGAGTGCATTGCTGATCAAAGCTTTCCATTTTTGGCATGCAGGGTCAGAACTCTGGCAGGCGGGTGGAAACACCACCACAAAATGGGCTTCCTCCCCACGGTAACTCGCCATCAATTTACGGCACAGGAGGGTGGCTTTGCCCTATTTATGCTAGCATGGCGCACCGACAAGCGACCCCTTCCCGTTTATCTCCTCCCACTGTCACGACCCACTAACGATAATTATCTGACGCTTGATAACTAATACATGAACAATTCCCCTCCTTTCTCTGATTCCCCTCGCGGATCGACTCTCCATCCGGTCCAGACGACCGAAAGCGCGCCACATCCAACCCAAGGTATATCATGTCTCTCAGGTACAGCCTAGCTCCTCATCATGCCTCATATAGCTCCAAAGTCTAGCGACATTTCAGAACTTGAAAGCTTTGGCACGCTATCCGCATTACCGGGAAATGCGATCCCTCCCAGCCCACATCGCTCCATTCGCGGTGAACGCAATGTCATACCCACATCCACCTCAGCTTCTTCCCAGCGGGGCTTGCTCGCCACGCGACCTTTCCCTGCTTCGCCTGAAGGATACGATGACAGGCCACTGCCGGCAGATGGGTCGACCGGTCATAACAGTTCCCATCAACGCGTCTCTTTCGAAGGCGATCGCGATTCCGCACCAACACCAAACCACAGTCCTCGCACGCAGGTCCATGTTCACCCCCTTCTTCGCGAGGCTGTCTCCCAGATCACTCGAGGGATTGACTCTACGATGACAAGGATGAGCCACTCGAATGATCCTACCCGACCCCCTTCAGTCATGCGCCTGCCGGGGGCTGCCAACTCCCCAAAGAGGCCCGGCCATGAATCTCCTCCACCTGCCTCTTCTCCTCATTCCAGAACGGCATCCCCTCTGCGCCGCTTCGGTTGGTCCGCATTCCACCCTGCCCACGAAGATGCCTTCGTTCCTGTTGACCCCTTCCAGCTCCGTACTCGTCTCCGCCGTCTTTCTTTCCACAGTCCTGACATCGAGAACCGCCTCCCGTTTGACCCTACGTGCGAGGAAAATCCATTCTGCTGTATCACATCCTTGAATTGTAGTCCAAAGGACCATTTTCGTTCTTTCCTTCGGGATGCTCGCTATTTCATCCTGGACACCCTTCCTAGGCAACTTTACTTGCACTTGCTTCTTCGTCTTCCTTCCTTATATTTTTCACGGATCGCGAAGGTGTACGAAGATGCTCAGCTCAGCAAACCAGATCTAGACCGTATGATCGACACGTATTCTAGTTCTAGCCAACTGCAACAACGACAACGAATAGTCAGGTCGAGCCCTATACCCCCTGGCGCTCACTACCACCCTGCTCCTGCTCTGCCTTTCCCTGAGGAATGGACGTCTACCAACGTTTCACCTGCGTTGTGTAGATTCAAACTGTCCTGGGAAACCTTTATCGATTCCCTGTTGCGTGAATGGAAGACGTTGAATCTTGTCTCCGCTTTGCTTCTTTCGTCAGTATCCACTTGTTCCTTCATTAGAAGCATTTTAATGATACTCTTTGTATTCAATGGCAGAGCTATCATCTCGATGTTCCAAAGTCAAGTAATGGCGAACGATCCCGTCATCAGAACGGCTGCGCTCCTTTCGTTGACCTCAGCCTTGATGAGTCTATTGTATGGGTGTGTATATATTGTTAGGTTCGGGACGATGAGGAGCATGTACAAGGCAACACGGTGGGCTGAGGTAGGTATAAATCATTTTCTCTTCTTCTTTCTCGTTCATCTCTCTTTTCACCCATAGGAAGCGGCAAGAACCACAACATTTATTCTGTGGAATGTGTGGGTGTTGTTGGCTATGCCCGTTATCTGGCTTGCTTGGTACGTCCTGCGCTCATTAGACAACTCGATCGTGCTGACGTATACTTGCTTGGATTGTCACCCCTGTTCTCATCATGAACCCTCCGAATTGCTATTTCTCCTTACTGTACATGGCGAGGTAGGTCTATGATCTTCTTTATCGTTGCCATCCTCGCGTACGTTTGGCGATATGGGAGTTCAGAAGACCCTGCTTCCCCTCAACTACTTAGTCCTACCGCTGCAATAGGACCAAGGATAGCGGTCTCCGCCCTGTTCTTCATCGGGTTGCTCTACCTCGCCGCGATCGTGAATACGTTGCACAGGTACGGAAGAACTACGGGAAATGTGCCGTTAGGGAGGATAACCATGGGGAATGGAATGCCGGACATAGTAGAAGACGATGAACGGGGAGGAGGACGGGGGAGTCAGAGGGGACGCAGAACAAACTATGGGCGCGATGGAGATTATGGTCACGATTCGACTCGAGCGAGTCGCGGACGCGAACGCACAAGACGCGGACATGAGCGAGACACAACGGAACACAACGGGCTCTCAGCTGTTACGGGTCTCGGGCTCACGGGTCTAGATGAATTCGCGGGTCCACGTGGCTTGGATGAGATGTCGAAGGAGAAACAACGGCACCGGACGGAGGCAGGCGTTTACTAACGTCTTGCTGACACTCTGATGGTTCTCCCGCCGTATCCGTTTATTCCTTCTCCACGGACTTTTGTGAGGAGAATTATTAAGTTCAAGATGTCTCGCTGCAAGCCTCCAAGACAGTACGATACCACTAGAGACGATCTGCCCTGATATTGGATCGATATTAGATCTATGTACGCTGTAGATTTGTCTGTACGACACACAATTGCAGTCTTGTGGAGGTAACGTCGCCGATTCAACACTGCAGAATCCCTCCGAGTACAAGACAACCTGGCCTGACGGTGGACTTGACCTTCGAACGAACGACACTGGAACTAAATTCAAGGTACCACTTAACGGAGGGACGGTTCTACGATTTGGTCAGGCAGCATCCCGTTATGGGGATGACATGGGTGATCCGTACGGTACTACTGTATATGCGGAAGATTCTGTGTTCGTTAACATACATGATAATGCTTTTCAAAAGCATGTGCTTCAAGTTGATCATACAAAGGGGATATAACAGTTAATATCACAAAGGCAACGCTATAGTGCCCCCTCAAACAACAGTTTTCGCGGTTTCGGGATATTAGGTAGGGGTAAGAACAAGGCAGGCCTAGATCACCGATCAGCATCACGTGCGTTGAACCAGGAGATTGGACTGTACATCGACGTTCCACAATTTGCCGCTGCATTTCCCATGATGATGCTTTCAGAAACACCTGAGATGCTGTCGTTCTTTCCAAAGGCAGCAGCGTCGAACAAGTGATCAGTTGTCTTCTCGAACGAGGCGAGCATCATCACGCTGTCCTTCATCTTCGCCACACCGAACCGAGTAATTCCGAGAACTTCGCCCTGTCAGAGTATTAGGAAAATCACAAAAGTCCGCAGCGATTTCTTACCTTGTAAGTCATTACATCCCCGAGAAGCATGACATGTCGAGGGTCGATGCTCATACCGTGACTTGACATAGTGAACTGGACTTCGTTGATGATCGTTCGACGTGCGGCCTCAATACCAAGAACTTGAGCAGCTTCAATGACATGATTGGACGTCGTATGTTCACCGACAATGCCTAGCTTACAATGCATCGGGATCGCTGATGATGTGGAAAGAGATACGCACCCTCTGTCGTCATAACTTTTTGAAGACCATACCCTTCCACAAGCAGTTCTTTATCTCCTTTCTTGCCTTTGGAGTCATCTTTCTCTTTGATGTTAATAATTGCACGCTCGATCGAGGGAACGCCCTTGCGTGTGGGTTCATTTAAACGAGTGTCAACACGACTGTTTGGGGAATTACCTTGACAACCACCTCGGCCAGTAATCGCTTGAGTTCACGTAGTCGATAATATTTGTCGGGTCCATCGATGTAGATACGCAGTCGGTTCCGACGTGGAATGACAGTGATAGACTGAAGCGCACCACATTTGATTCCAACGAATTCAGACGTTGAAAATTAAGATACTTACCTCTTGCTTGACCTTGAGCTTCTTCGCGTTGACGATCCCCCACTTGATGTCGTCCAACGTCATTTCCAACTATACAAATTCTACGAGTTTGGCGCATTAACAGCTGAATAGCAAAATACTGACCTGTAACTTCTTGATGGCGTCCATATCTACAATGATTCCAATATATGTATACTCTGGCGCCCATGCCTCTTCTAGGACGGCGGCGACCTGTACAGAAAATTGTGGGGTCGTACGAGGGATTTAGTCGAAGTGAATTACATCACCGAGGTGCGTCTTTTCCAGACGACCCTTGACAATGCGAGCCGAGGGCTCGCTGTTGCATGTAACCAGTTTACAGCTGATGATGGGGGTGCTTATAAGTTTGGCCGCGTTTATAATTTCCTTGATACGAGGCACTCCTAGGGTGACGTTCATGGAGGCGACACCAGCAAAGTGGAAAGTCTTCAGAGTCATCTGTGTCCCTGGCTCACCAATGGACTGCGCGCCGACGGCACCGACGGTCGAGCCTATAGCGTATTAGCCGCTGTGATCAAGCAATGAACTTCGAACCACATACCCGGTTCAATTCTGGCTTTGACATACTTTACCCAGCAAAGATGTAGGAAGTGGAGTAATTGGGATTTTGTGACTTTCACCATGTTGTCCACAATTGCCTTGTCGGCCCCTGAGCACAAGATGTGAGCATGACAACTCAGAAAGAGCGAGACAGCATACAGGTTGCTCCCAAGGAAAGGTCAGTGTCGGCATCCCATTCATCATTACGGTGTAGGGCTTCGAACATGCCGTGAGTCTTCCTTATCCTTGCGAGATGGTTGACGATGCCATTCGCGATGAAACCATGAATCGTAGCGATGTAGGCGGCAGTACATTCGTTGGTGAACTTTGGTGTGGCCAATTCATGATCCATGACCTCGAGGATCTCGCAGGGTAACAGAGGACGATCACCTCTCCCTCCGACCGACTACATTCCTTGAAATCAGCTCTAGTCCTTTGTGCGGTACGAATAAAATGTGTATACCAATGCATGTTTCAGGGATCGCTCGAATTCTACTGGTTGGGCATCTCCTTCGAGGCAAGCCGGGTCAAGCCCATCATCTCCGTACTTGAATTGTACGACTCCCCCGGTGGAATTACGGACAGAGAGGTCGTACTGTGTGGTGAGGTCCTCCAAAGCTTTCATCAAACGTCGTTGCATATATCCAGTCTCGGCCGTCTTGACAGCAGTGTCCACCAGACCTTCACGTCCTGAGATGGCGTGGAATAAAAACTCCGTGGGCGAAAGACCACTGTAAAAGCTGTTCCGAACGAAACCCTTTGAGGGTGGCTCTTTGGATTTCTTGAGGAAGTGTGGGAGTGAACGATCCTGGAAACCATCTGGAACACGTTTTCCAGAAATAATCTGCTGCCCAACACAAGCAACCATCTGCGAGACGTTGATCACGGAGCCTGTCACCAATATCGGATTAGAATGCATCGACTGCGCGTTTCCTTCCACTCGCCTTTCGATCCACAAGTAGCCATGATAAGGGGGGCATTGTGACGACTGAGTTCCTCCATGCATACCTTTCCAACCTCGTCACGGACCTTGGACAAAACGGCGGATATAAGTGCTTCGAGTGTTTGCTCCTGGTTACAACCTGGCTTATTCTCCAACAATCCCTTTTTTGCTTTTGCAATAAGGTCGATGCACTCGGCGTAAGCCGCCTCTACTTTCTTCTCTTTCATGCCCCGCAATTTGGGTCCTGGGATAACATCACTAATACCGAGGGAGAAGCCGAAATTGGCTGGTAAAGATGTCAACATTTAGAACCTCTCTAGACCAAGGAGGAAACCTACTGAGCCATCGGGCGCATAGTTTTGCAACGCGATTCATTGCTGCTGCTGCTTCATGCGGACCATAATCGCGTAATATCACACCAAATATTGACTTCTTCTTCCCACTTCCGACAGTCGCCTTATCCATGACCCCACACATGATTTCGCTGTTGACGACGACAAGCCACCCGTCGTTGGGAGAGAGGTCCGGAAGTGGTTTCATGGCGTAACAGTCCGCCCTCGGATCGTCCACCCTATTACATTTCGACTCGACGTTTACGAGAACCCGCGACTTTTTATTCGGGCGCATGAGGACGTTGAAAATTTGCTTCCCAGTCCATAAGCGGACAGGTTTCCAAATCGTAGGAGGTGGTATATCAATTTGGAGATCCGCGTCTGCAAAATAACAACATATTTGGGTGAATTGACGACGGTCAAAGAAGTTATCGCGCTTTGTCATGAGATATGAGGCGGTGATGAAGTCCTGGATGGCCGCAATAACGGGCTCTCCATTTCGCGGGGTCACAAGATTATGCTTGACGCTCATGAGTTCGAGGGCTTCTGTTCGCGCTTCTTCCGTTTGCGGTACGTCTGTCAACCAAGTGAGCTAGAGGAACAGTAACCCCATGCTAAAACGCCTACGAAGGTTCATCTCGTCGCCATCAAAATCGGCGTTGTAGGGCCCACAGACACATTCATTAAGACGGAATGATCGCCACGGTCGTATACGTGCCCGATGGCACATGATAGAGAGCTAAGCAAAGGATATGAGGAAAACGGACAGAGCAACTTCTAGCCACTCTACCTTGTGTAGACTGGGCTGACGGTTGAAGAGAACAATGTCTCCGTTAGTAATATGCCGTTCTACAGTGTCCCCGACGCGCAAGCCGTCTGCGATTGCGTTTCGATTTCCAAACTTTAGGTACTTCTTGAAACCGCTACTGCCTGCGGTGACATAATTTGCGCCAGGGTGAACGTCGCAGCCATTCCGAACCGCTTGCCGAAGCAGTTCGACGTTATGGGATGTGACACGCTCTGGGTAGGTCAAAATTTTAGCAACTCGCTCTGGGACAGCGACTTCGTCGATACGCAAGTTGGGATCGGGTGATATAACAGTACGACCGGAGAAATCAACACGCTTCCCCGAGAGGTTACCTCGAAATCGACCTTGCTTTCCCTTCAGTCGTTGTACAAAGCCCCTCATGGGCTTCTGGCCAGCCTGAGATGGAACTCCAGGCAGCTCTGAGTTAATATACATCGCAACAGAAAGCTGCAGGAATTCCCAGTGTTCCTAGTCGTAATAAAATGAGAACTAAACGAACCCCACTGAATTAAACACACCATGAACTGTGCAGTTGGTGCACCCTTTGAGAGACCTTGTTTTATAAGAGCGTTGGTAAATACTATTTCCGTGAGTTTTACGGTGAGATCGTCTTCATTTGAAGCACCATCCTGCGCGACTGACGGGCGGATACAAACGGGAGGAACAGAGATATATTGCCAGATATATTCTTCCGGTCGACCAAACTCAGGTTTGAGACCAAGCAATTCACAATCCTAAGAATTGACCCTGAGCGTCGCTCGAGACGGCAAATCGCAGTGACTCTACCTCGTCCGATATCCTCTTGAAGAGATCGAGGGTTTTCAACGGGTTGAGATCCTCGTGAACCGCTTTATTGAGGTACATCCCAAGCTCTTTCTGCGCTTCCACGGCGGGCGCGAACGTGCGTTTCCACCTCTCCATCTCGTCGACTGTTTTCTTTGCCCTGAATTTGTCATGTATGATCCTCAAGGCACCAACTTTCTTGACGGCCCCATTTGTGGCGGAACAGTACGGGCAATATACGACCTTCCGTGCCATGGTGTTAACTGTTTTACATAGTGCCTGGCGATGTACATTTTCGAGATTGGGCCGGCGAAAGCGTTTAAGGAAAGTACGTCGATCAGGCTCCTCGAGCAAAACACGGGCACAGGTCTGAAAGAAGCGATCAGAGTAATCCCCCAGGATATTATCGCACCCGGACCTACTTTACATATACATTGTAGTATCGCAATCGTATGCTTGAAATAACCGATGTGGAAGACCGGAACGACCAACTTGATGTATGCATAGTGCCCGACACAGTCGACGGAGTTTAATCCACAAGTTTCGCAGAAAGTGTTCTTCTCTGTCGTGCCCTGAGGTCTTAGATGAATGACTGTTCCACGAGCAGCAATAAACACCTACAAGACGCCGGTCCAGAACTCCATCCTTGACGGGCAGTCGATCGGTGGGTGTGTACAGGTCACGGTGAGTGACCTGGAACTCGGCTAACTTTACGGTGTCCTGAGCATTCAAGATACTAAACTGGAGCTGCTTGCTGAGAATATGTTAGTACATATGCAAACGTCATACAGATATACTATACTTGCATGACTTTGGGTGCCTGTGTAGACACAGATTCCTTCATTATGGATGTGCGGACTCGCAGTACCGTGGTGCTAAAACCATGCACCGGGTGACTCTTACTACTAGTCAGGAGTAGTAGATGGGCATCAACTTTTGAATATCAGAGTTGCCAAGTTGGACGGTGTGACGGCATAGTCACAATGTGTGACACATAGATCGCACTTGCGCGTCGCGTCTGAGCTGCTCCTTACCGCACCACAATGTCAAGAACATCCTACGACAGATATCTCACCGTATTTTCCCCAGAAGGACGGTTATATCAAGTCGGTATGTTCTTTATGTATTCTGCGGAAGCCAAGCACTTAGAATTGGCGTGAACACGCAGAGTACGCGTTTAAGGCCATCTCTGGCTCTGGACACACAGCTATCTCGGTGAGGGGTAAGGATACTTCGGTCGTCATCACACAGAAGAAAGTTCCCGTATGTGGTTTCCAACTGACCAGTATACTCTCAATACTGATGTAGGGCAGGATAAACTCATTGATGCGGCCTCTGTCACACATCTCTTTAGCATTACGCCGACTATTGGATGTGTTATGACTGGTCTAATCGGTGCGGCTCATGACAGCCACTTCCTGACAATCTCTCTCACACACACTTAGCCGATGCAAAGTCGCAAGTATATCGTGCTCAGCAAGAGGCTGCAGATTGGAGATACAAATATGGGTACGAGATCACCCCCGACGCATTGGCGCGACGGTTGGCAAATATCAATCAAGTCTATACCCAAAGAGCCGCGATGAGACCACTGGGGATTTGTGAGCGGCTTGTTGGTGCCACAGGAAGCCCCTGCTGAACCACCTATCATAGCGATGATCCTGATTGGCATGGACCCTGAGTACGGGCCTCAGTGCTTTAAACTCGACCCTGCGGGCTATTTTGTGGGTTTCCATGCGACAGCGGCTGGTCAGAAACAACAAGAGGCGATGAACCACCTGGAGAAGAAATGGAAAAAACTGGACAGTGGGAAAGGTGCTGATGATGCTGCTGCCGCAGGCAAGAAGCTCAGTCGGGCGGAGGTCATCGAGGTGCGCTGATGCCGACGATCAACTCTGCAAAGCTGATGTTCTTGTAGATTGCGATTGAGGCTATGTCGACAGTTCACGCAACAGACTATAAGCCGGGAGAGATAGAGATTGGAATCGTGTCTACTGCGGACGAAGAAAATCCTAAAACGAGGGGAAACTGGCGCGTGATGGGCGAGGAGGAAATGGAGCAACACTTGCTGGCATACGCGGAGAAAGATTGATCCGGGGAGTATATATTTTATGAGCTGTCAATGAAATCCGCGGAATAGCACATCAGATGCAGGAGCATCAGACTCGATTCACAATACATTGCATCTCAAAGCAAAGAAGCGCCACCGCTCTGGGTGTGTTGTCAATATCTTTCGGCATGGTGGGAGATGTTTCGCATACCTGGATGGCGTCGATTTCGAACTGTTGCAGTTCGTGGTGCTTTGGTCGCCAGAAGCGGGCTGGCGCATCCCAAAAGTCCCGGAAGGATGGCTGCTCAGTGATCCTGCCAGTGTTCTGTGTCTGCTGATGGATGCCGGAGAACGTCTTGCGATACTCGGGTGGCGCCGCCGGATGCGGGTGGGCTGGTGCGAGTGCTGCCGCCGAGTGTGAGTGCGAAGCAGACCCGGACAAAATAACATGCGCACACGAAGGCCATATGCGCTTTCCTATGAAGGTGATGAGCGGCTTGTGGGCTCTTGCGGAGAGCGAGGGCAAGGAGGGATGAGGCATGTTGACCGGAACGGCTGCCGTGGAGGTAGCGATGTGGACGTGTTTGCCCTTGTTAGGACCAAAGGGAGGCGTTGTTTGAATTTGTGCATAGCCACTCGGATGTAGCCGTGACTAATCCCCACTCCCTAGTGTCGCTCTCGGCAGTGGGTATGAGCCTGTATCCAGCCATGAGTGCACTTGATCAGTATAAAGCCCTCTCCGCTTCCGCGTCCAGAGACCAGGCCTCTGCAGCCTTCACTGCCATCCTCCTCGGTAGGATGCTGTTGTCCTGGTGACCGCTCTGCGCCATGCTAATCAATTTCCAGCCCTAACGGCGAAACAACTCGACGCTGGGTCCAGGAAGACCTTGACCCAGCTAATACTCGACGATCTTAGTGCAGCTCTCGTTGATAACACCATATCTCGTCTCTCCAAGGATGGTTCGTCCTCTCCTCCTACCGTGCCTGCGTTAGACCCATCACCGTCACAGACGCACCTCGAGCCTTCGCCACCCTCAAAAGCCTCGGCGGCACACCAGAAGTGGCAAGCATCCTTGGCACATCATCAAATCTTCGCTCCCTGTTGAAGTTGTCCACCAAAATCGACGATTTCCCGCAGAATGATGCGTTACGATGCATCGCAAATACCGTGCTTCTCAACGAATCCGCTCGTGTTACCTTTGTCAGCCCCGAAGTCGACGGTGGCAATCTCTGCGTCGACTTACTTCAGGTCAGTTCCCCTCTTTCTAAACTGTCTCGCCCTCTCATAGCAATGCACAGAAATCCTCTACGGAGCACGTCTTTCTTGCCTCTAGAATCCTCTTTCTCTGTACTGCTGCTGCATCTTCCGCAGCACCATTCATCCAATGGTTGGTTGAACACAAGCGACCTAATGTGCCTGGTTCTGGGACCGCCATCGACATAATCGGAAGCAAGTTGGGTGACCTCATTGAATTGATGAAAGAAGAACACACCGCTGTTAAGGATGCCGTCACAGATTTACTCAAATTGATATTCAATCTCTGTGTTCATTATCCTAAAGTGTGTGATATGTTGCATGGCTTATGTTAGTACTGATTCGTTTTGCAGCTCGTCGACTGTGAAGTCCAGAGCCCCGAGGTTACGAGTTCAGACGCCGACAACAAAGTAATGGGTGATTATTGGAGCACTAGGCTAGACAGGTGAGTCTTCTTCATTTAAGAATTTGTTGGTCTCACCTGAATCTCTTCAGTCTGTTGTCGCCACTTCTTCGTGCCTTCTATGTCAACCCTCCTTCCAGTTTCCCGTTGGAAACACCGCTGCCTCACGTCATCCATTCTCTAATCATAGTCCCTGTCCTTCCAACTAATCGAAATCTCTGGTTCGGGAAGCAACCCTCAGCACCTACGCTTCCTGACTCCGCCAGCTCATCATCAGCTGGTTCAACGAACCGCGACACCCCCCACCCCAGTTTCAAAGAAACAAAATCACGGTTATTTGAGCGTGCGTCCTGTGTTTTATCAGCAGGACGACGCTCACTATCTCGCTCATCGGGATCCCGCTCTTCCACGCCAATGCTTCAGGACTCTGCGCTGCGCGCGTACGAATTGCTGGATATGACACTTGCTTACTTCATGCCCGGGAACATCCACCCCGATGATCCTAGCATTCGAAGTCGGCTGCCAGACGGGGAGACCTTAGATGATTTAGTTTCCCCTCTTGTCATCCTCATCAGGCGCCTCTGCCTGGGCGATGAGGACGCCAAAGTTCGGATAAGGAATTGGTTCATCCCACCCAACCTGGATCGAACCAATTCATTGGAGACACGGTCCGATCTTTTGGGCAGATGTCTGCGCCTCCTACAGAGCGTATACCATAGCCGACTGAACAGGGTTTGCGGAGAGATGTTTTTTGCAATGTGCGATTGTGACGGTGAGCCAAACACGTCTGCTACACATCTTCTCTGCTGAGTCCGGTGACATTAGCTACGACCCTATCGGGATATGTTGGGTATGGGAATGTCGCCGGGTTCCTCTTCCAGAAGGGTGTCGTGTCTGTGCCCGCAAGGTCGAGTAGATCGGGAGCACCAACGGTCACCTCCACTGGTTTACCCATCGATCCAATCACGGGAACGGTTCAGATGGAGCACGAACTACCCATGACCGACGAGGAGAAGGAGCAGGAGGCTGAGAAGTTAATTGTACTCTTTGAACGATTAGAGAAGACGGGGACTATACCACCCGGCCAGAACCCCATGAGGAGGGCGATGCAAGGGAGGAAACTGGGCTAAGTAATTCAACTGCGATGTCGTACTGTATCGGTTGATTATTTATGCGGATGATCACCGGTACCGTGAATAGTGTCACATTTTGCTGTCTAGTGCAAGTGGAGTACATATGCAGAGTACTAGGCGGATGCAAAGGACTTTTGACCAATGAAGGATAGGGTGTAATCAATCAAAAAGTAATCTTCTGGCCTTCAAAGTGTGCGATACCACCTGTCCGCGCGCCTCGTCCTCTTCCCCCTCTACCTCTATCTCCACCGCGACCACCGCGACCACCCCCGCGGCCGCGGTCGCCACCAAATCCTCCACGTCCACGACCTCCCCGACCTCCCTGTAATTGCTTTCAATACACCTGTACTTGGAAACATCGTGGATTAACGTACCTGTCCACCCCCCCTGCCACCCGCACTATCACGGGGTTGCGAAAAGTCCAACCTAATCGACCGGCCGTCGAGCTCGAAACCCTGAAGCCCTGCATGAGCCTTTTTTGCGGCTCCAACTTCGCTAAACTCCACATATGCGAATCCCTTTGGTCTTCCCGAGTCGCGATCTGTAGGTACACGGACACTCTTGACATCACCATGTTCGCCAAAGGTTTCCCATAGTGTATCCTCGTTGACCCCGAAGCTAAGATTGCCAACAAACAAAGTAGCCGACGGTGGACTAGATGTGTCACCGAAGGCCTGTGCGCGTTTTTCAAAGGAAGCCTTCTTGTCCGGGGGATTACTCTTGTCAATGTTGACGGCACGTCCGTCAATCTCTTTCCCGTTCAATGCGATGGCTTTTTCAACCGCGTCAGCGGTCTTGAAGTGGACGTAACCGAAACCACGAGAACGGCCAGTGTTGCGATCCATTTGAACATGGGCGGATTCAACTTCTCCACACTCAGCAAACTCTTGAGCTAGCCAGTCATTATCGACGTTCCACGATAGTCTGCCAACGAAAATGCTCCTTATTTCTTCGCCTGAAGTTAAAACGTCGGCGCTGTCATTCGCCAGCTTGACTTTTTTGGGTAGCGCGTCTGCCTCGCTGTCAGCCTTGCGTTTCTTATTCACTAGTGATTTCTGAATGATTAATGATTATGCAGCCAGACGATGACAAACCTTCAGCGGGAGCGGTTTGAGCAGGTGCAGGTGGTTTGTCATCTTCCTCATCACTGTCACTAGATGGTTCCTCGGAACTCGACGCAGCAGACGAATCATCCTCAGAATCCGGTGTTTTTTTTGCTAGCGACACGTTGGAGATCGAGAATCACTTTACCCAAGGAAAACGCACCTTTGATAGGAGATGTCTTTGCGGGCATAGACGCCATTTTCTTGTCATCGTCACCGTCTTCGCTCGAAGATTCTTCGGAGCTTGACGAATCGTCCATTGCCCTTTTCACTACAGAGATGTTAGAGAGCAATGATCGTTCTATTCAGAAAGAATGCACCTGCTACAGGAGTAGTCTTCACCGGCGCAGATACCGTTCGCTTGTTACTGGTGTCGTTCTCTTCGCTCGAGGATTCCTCAGAACTCGATGCATCAGACGAATCATCCGAGGAGTCTGCTGTCTTTTTTACTAACGAGGCATTAAAGAGTAATGAATATTTCACGTAGAGCGAACGCACCTGCGGCAGGAGTTGACTTGGCTGGTGGAGAGGCCTCCTCGCTGCTCTCCCCACTTGATGATTCCTCAGCGCTCGAAGCATCGGAAGAGTCGTCCGAAGATGCTGAAGGTATTTTCTTTCCATTGGTCTGGGCCTTCTTTGAGGTAGGCTTTGCCAGGGCTGCAGCCTTCGCCAGGATTTCCTTCGATGATACGGGTACTGCAGGCTTTTCCTTGATCGGGTCAGCCTTCTTTGAGGTACCTTTTTTGTTGCTTTTGTCTGTCTTCGCCATGGCAGACTTGAGTGGAAGTGAAATCCGACTAATAGACCCCCGTATCACCTCGGAAATTTTTGGTAAATCCAAGCTACACGTGACTACAAATTGAGGGCAAGTCTTCGATGAGTTAGGTAGTAGCGTGTCTACGATTCCGAAACCACTAGTACTTGCTTTTCATACTACAGCACACCTTGTAATGGATAACGTGTTTGATGTCATCGTGCTTGGTACTGGGCTATCGGAGTCGATTGCTGCCGCGTGAGTTACCTGCTCGAGGTCATGTCTACCACTTAACTGAACGCTATCAGTGCCCTCGCTAAGGCTGGACTCAAAGTAGCCCATATCGATCCTAATCCATATTACGGCGCAGATGACGCCACCTTGACAGTAGACGAACTGGTTCAGTGGGCAGAGACGCATTCAACAAAGGCCACCGAAGAGCCTGTAAATTATCGGGTCGATTATCTGTCTCCCAGCCGCCCATCTCACCCGAAACAGTACTCGATTTCATTATCACCATCTATCATCCCATCCGTCGGACCTTTCCTTTCCTCTGTTATATCGTCTGGCGTTGCTCGCTACGGTTCATATAAGCTTCTGGGCCCTCTTGCGATCTACCGCAATGGCAAGTTCCAGAGCGTTCCGCAGAACAAGGAGAGTATCTTCCAGGACCGGAGTATTCCCTTGGTCGAGAAACGTCGCCTCATGCGTTTCTTGGTATTTGCCTCTGGAGAATTTGAGAAGAGTCCTGAGCTCCAGGGTAAAGAGGATACTTCTTTCGACTATTTCCTTCACGAGTCTTTCGGTTTAAGCGAAGAGATTTCCCGGCTGATTATGTTCTCCCTCGCCTGTTGTAATTTCTCTGGAGGTAAGACGACAATATGCTTTTTCCATCTTTACTCACATAGCTATTTAGAATCAACGTTGACTGCATTGCACCGCGTGCGCAGCTGCATGAGGTCAGCTGGGCGGTATGGCTCGTCGCCGTTCCTTGTTGGTTATTACGGGGGATCGGGAGAGATAGCCCAGGGATTTTGTCGTGCCGCAGCTGTAAATGGCGGGGTCTACATCCTCGGTCGGAAGATTTCGAACCTTGTTGTTAACGAGGCGCAGGAGCCCGAACGTTTTTCGGTCGAACTCGAAGATATTCCTGATCCACTTCGGTCACCGTGTATATTGTCCTCAATGACTTGCGTGCCTCGCTGCTTGCGATTTCGAGGGAATCTCATCTCCGATCCCAATGTGGCCGACACAACCCGATGTCCAGTACACGCTGTGGCCCGCTGCATTGCCATAGTGAACGGCACCATCACCCCGCCTCGCTTGTATGGAGCCGATGATACCTCTCTTACCGAAGGACAATCAGATTCATTTCTGGTTGTGTTCCCCCCTGGGTCACTTGATGGTGGTTCTCCCACATCGTCCGTGACTTTATTGACTGCAGGTGCTGGTACAATGTCAGCACCTTCAGAGAAATGTATGACTTGTATTGTTCAAATAAGATTGCTGGATAACTAATATGCAATAGGTATCATCTATCTTGCAATGCCTTTGCATGAACATACTGGGTCTTCAAAAGAACTCCTTCATCCTTACTTGGCTGGGATCCTTGCTTTAAATCCTACTTGTCAAACTGTTTTCCAGGTATTCTATATGCAGTATTTTTCCTTTGCACCTGATCAGCCATCTGAGGATGTTATATCCAACCTTTTTATTCTTCCACACTTGCAGCCAGATGTTTTTCAAGCTGTTGATCAGGCAGCACAGGATGCTGAAAATGCCTTTTGGTCTACTCTTCAAGTGGTGGGTTCACATATAATTGTTGATAGAGAAGGAGGGTTTTGGATGGACCATCATATGGATAGTATTGATAAGCAAGATCTTGATTAGTAGGATCAGATTATTTGTGTTTCAGAGAACAATAGTCTAAGAATGAGAAAAGGATTATGTGTCCATAAACAATAATCATGTTGAATGATATTGATTTTCTGACAGCACTTTGCATAAATAATGGCACTTGTGACTTGGGGAAACAACACACAATACCAAAAGTGTACAAAAGTGTAGGATAGTGTTACAGACCCTATTATTTTTGCTATATTTTTATCTGTTTTTCCTGATTTTCTAGAGCAACTTTCACATTTAGCCCCTATCTAATAGCCTCTATCACCTGAGACACCAAATGCTCAAGTCCTTACCTATAATCTAGACTCCCCCTTTCTCACCCCTTATGCCTAGACCCTTCTAGACTCATTCTACCATATGTGACTCACAAGGACTCACACTGACTCAGTGCTTGCCTCATGTTTGCCTCATGGCTACCTTTGACTCATATTGACTCACCATGATTAGATATGACTTCTGCGCTATGCTTCTCTTCTATATGACTCCCTGTGACTCTTACTGACTCATTATGACTTGTCTTGGCTCCCTGTAGCATAGCATATTGATAGATCTAGTATACACATGTACTAACCTCTAGAAAGTATATAAGGCTGAAGTTGCCCTCCAAAGGACCTCAGTCTTGTCCTCTTGGAGATTTCCCAACATCTCCTTGTGGCTACATTTTTATTTTAAATTGTCCTCTCTGATGGCTTGCACTTCTAGTAAGTGTTGGTTGTTTCATTAGGACAAGACTTATCTAGAGGCCCAGAGTAGAATCCTAGCCTCACATCCTTGAAATTAGCTACCTCACTGACTCTAGCAAAACCCATAGTTGATCAGTAGGACCCATCCTTGCCCTCCCCATCTATCTATCTGTTATGATATACTAATATTTTCAAACTTTTTTTACTTAGTGCTACAATGCGCATACTCTACACCCTTCAGACTTCAAAGTCACATGATGAGCATGTGACTGTGGAAAACTACATGTGACCCATGGTCTAGACAAACATGCTGCACACACACCTTATTAATTTCTGCTCTTTCTTTCTCATCATCAGTTTGCTTGAGATCATCTTGCAACACTTGGATTAGACTGTATACACTGCCTGGGCTCTTGGGCTAAGGAGTACCCCTTGGAGTTTTCCAATTTTCATTTTCTTTTACATTCACTACTTTAGAACATGGGGCAGTACCCTGAACTTTTGTCATGTTAAGTAGAACCTTCTCAGTCCCTTCTTTGAGGTGATAGCTGTGCAAGGGTTGTGCCTTGTTTGCAAAGAATGATATGAGAACCACAGCTGTCATGCTGCCTGTAGCCAAGCTTATATCACCATGTTAGTTCCTCAAGTGATTGAGGAGGTTGTTACGGTTTTACCCGCAACAATGGTACTGTTACGATCCTGTCTAGGCTGTTGCCGTGGGACGATGATCGGCAACACTGACTCTAACAACAAAGGAAGAGGGGAGAGGAAAGGGAAGGGTAAGCGATGATGAGGAAAAGGTATGAGGGGAGGCTCTCAGCGGTAATGAATCCTTCACTAAGGATGTGGGCTAGACTCCCGTAGGATCGTACTTGGTATGACGACCAAGCGGTTGACCTTACTTCCGATACACGGTACTCAACGATGAGCTACCGGGCGAGGGTTGGATAACTGTCTAGGAGCGGACTCAAGTCTGACGAAGGTCAAAGACGAAGAGATAAGAACTGGGGAGTTCCGATCTCTCGTCGCTGTATTTATACTAGCTATGTACGTGCATGGGCCAAGTACTTTAAGGTAGGCGTGTACGAGCTAATACTAAATATAGCGGGGAAGGAGAGAAGGGAAGGAACGGAGATTAAAAGGATAGGAGGTGGAAGTGAACGTGTTAGCAGCATGGGGAATGGAAGAGAAGAGAAGCGTAAGATCTAATCGGGTAGAATGGAAGATGAGATCGAGATTGGATCGGGAGATCCAGATCAAGATCTAATCGGGGATTACGTAAGTAGATCGGGTTAGGATCGAGTGAAAGAAAGGGGAAAAGAAGGCGAGATCATAACAGGTACTCCAACCAGGGACGCTACTCTTCAAGAGTCCTTGAAGACGACGATTGAGTCGAGGTCGGTGTCGAAGACGATGACGACGAGAGAGAGAGTGTTCCTTTAGAGTAGTATACGATGACCGTCCTGGTCAAAGGAACCGAATGGTCTACCAAGAGCTCTTGTTGAGCAGAGAACCCAGGGTATGAATAAGTAGATTCAGGTTAGAGATAAGTACAAGCTCTGCTCGAACTTATATACTAGTACAGAGGTTTAGGGCCGGTCTAACCTGATATGGTAAGAGAGATCTAGGGTAGGTCAAACTGTGTCCGAGACGCATCGTGTCGTGAGTCACATGATGGAAGGGAGAAACTGGAATGGATATAATAGAATCAATGATCGGGTGATCAAGGATCAACGAGGCAGTTCTCGGATGATGACAGATCATCGAGGCGATGCTGGGTGATCTAGGATCAATGAGGTGATGAGCCACAGCCCAACTGTGAGGAGTTGGATCGGGGGATGATCCGGGGAAACTCCAGGGAGGATCTAGTCCTTGTGTAGCACGGAAACGCTATGTCCGGGGGGAATGTCCAGTCGATAGGTGAGAACCCTTTGGAGTCCTTGTGATGAAAGGGAACTCATCGTCCAATGGGTGAATGTCCAGTCAGAAGCAAGAGCCCATCCTAGGCGTAAGGCCGGGGATTGTCCATTAGAGGGGAAATTGATAGTCGCGGATCTTGATCGTCGAATACGATCTGGTAATACAATGGGGTGGTCTATGATAAAAAGGGAAAAGGGCGTGGTGCCGCCAGGGCACATGATCGTGAGGGGGTCACGGGTGACATAAGTCACAAAACCGTAACAGAGGTAGAGCATCAGTTTTAGCAGTTTTTTACCTAGTATATGTGTAGTTTTGTTCCTGGGCTTTGTGGACCCCAGAGAACCCATTATGAGAGTTTATGGAGAAGAAGGTACATATTACCTCCAGTCAAAGAAATATTTTTTTAGATCTACCTGTTGCCACATCCCTCAAGTTTGGTTGAAAGATACCTCGCAGTAAGGATTCAAGCTGGCACACACATAAACAAATCAAGTTTAGCAACAATTGTGACTGGTTTAATCTACTTCCACTTTCACCAACTTTCCTTTTCAACAAGTCACCTTCTCCTATTTCAACTCCACTTCCCAGGTGCAGTGGGAACTCATCTGATACATCTGTTTACAAGTAAACTGCTGCACCAACAACTTCACCACAGATTCATTTCTCCTCCAACATCACCATCCCCCCTTCCCCCACTAAACAATGACATCCATTGACATCAATGATCTTGTCAACTGTCTTGACATGCTCACCTTGAGCAAGGAGCACTTGAACATCTCAAAAAAGATTGTTGACCCTGGAAACTGGGATGGTGATCTGACAAAATACTACTTACTCTGGAAGGCATTCTAGTTGTCCAGTCCTCCAATGGGACCACCTAAATATTCCACTACTCCAGAGTTAGGGAGTTCAGGAGTTCCCAACTCTAGAACACTGTTTTTTCTTATGGTACAGTGCTGTCACTTGGCAATACCTCCTTACTATACCTTTTCCCTCTTTTATCTTCCCTGATGGATATTGAGGTATGAGTGTGCCTCCACCATACAGTATATAATTTCCACTCTTCTTCTCAGCACCTCAGTTGTTCTCACCCATCTTAGGTAACAGCTGAGGTGAGTTACTTACTCCACACTAGTTACTCTGAGACTAATGTACCATAGCTCTGGTACAAATAGGTAAGTACAGTTGTTCTCACCCATCTTAGGCAACAGCTGAGCTCTGGTATGAATAGCACCAGACTAACTCTGCTAAACTCCAGACCTTCAGACCTTTGGTGCATCAGGGAAATTTTAATGGAAAAATAATATCATATATAACATTAGCTACCCTATAAATCCCTACAAGATATGTCATAATGATACACACAGTAACAAGGGTATATTGTTATGATCTGTTCTGGGCAGATGCCAAAGGAAAGTATTGGCAACACTGCCTCTACAACAAGAAAAGGGATGCTAAAAGGAAGGGGAAAAGGATGAGTGAAGAAGGAAGAGGAGGAAGGGAACTCTCAGTGATTAGGATCCTTCACTAAGGATGAGGGCTAGTCTCCAGATGGATCGTATTGAGTATGGCGACTTGATGGTTGACCAATCTTCCTGAATACACAGATACCAGCAAGGTACTCTGGGCGAGGTTGGATAAATGACTAGGAGCTTCTGGCTTCTGACTTGGAGGTCAAAGACAAAGAGATTAGAACTGGGGAGTTCATATCTCTCGTCACTGGATTTATAGTAGGTATGAGTGCACACAGACCATAAGGGTCATGGGTGAGTGTGCGAGTACTACTATTAAATATGGGGAAATGAAAAGGAAGTAATGATGGAGATTAAAGAGATAGGAGGTGGGAAGGAACATGTTAGCAGCATGGGGAATGGAAGAGAAGTAGTAATGGAAGATCTAATCAGGTGGAATGGAAGATGGATCGGGAGATCCAATCGAGATCTGATTGGGGGATTACATAATAGATCAGATTAGGATCGAGGAAAGGAAGTGAAAGGAAGGACGAGATCATAACATATATAATATCTGAGAGCATTTGCACTGTTGGTCAAAAGCTGTCATTATTTTTGTGTGGACAATATATCTCTGTATGATTATGTGGATCATGAATATAATCTATATCAACTTGATTTAATTTGATGTATATGATCTGTATTATAATACTTGTATGTATGTGGTCAGTTGAATAATGCTTACATAAAGTATCAGACATTATCTAGCATTATCTAGCATTGTCATTGACATCATTGAGTTTTGAAAAAGTAAAAGAAGCACAATAAAATTTCCCTTGTAAAA
>JBBPQV010000161.1:0-34821 GCA_038092675.1 Boletus rufocinnamomeus
TAAGGTACCAGGTACTTACATCATCATGCACAGGAGCGCCATCATTGCTATTTTTAGTCAACCAATGAGACCCAAGCAAATCGACCGGAACGGTGGGTACAATCCGTCCAGAGCGAAAGCGCTGGAGGGTCAGCGAACCAGCGAGCGGGACCCCGTGAAGCGACTAAATAGAGACTGCGAAACTCCCGTAACTGCCGGCCCACGAGGAGAAGAGTGCCACGGTACACGCAATTTGCAATCCCCCTGAGTCGACAACTCACCTTAAAGTGGAAGGCTCAGGAAGGCTAGGGGCTGCATCGCCGCCCGCCAAGCGAGAAGTTGGCGACAACTGTGCGCAAAGTCAGCCTATGAACGAATGTCGGATGTATCGGAGAAAAGCTGAACATACGACTTTGAGCCAAGTTCTGGTTGGATGGCGCTCCGCACGCACATGGCTGGCCCTGGCGTGGCTGGAACTACGTACAATCACTGGCCGGACCATGCGGCGGAATGGAAGTGATGCTGTTCAACGCAGCCACGGGGATAGATAAGAGCCAAACGCCTTTGCAATATTGAATGGGTGGACGCGCTTGGACGATTACGCGCCAAATGGCCTCGTTGTGGAAAAGGAAGGGAAAGCACCACAAGGTATATTACGTAAGCAATGCAGCAAGTAACTGGCACTCACGTCAGGCTGGCGGTATACTGCTACTGGTGCGGACTCCACGCTGACCACAACTCCTAAATCCGATCGAAATTCGACTTCAGGCAAGGTGGGCAGACGCATACGATACCTGTCCAGAGTTCTTTGCTTGGGTAGGAATGAGCGCCACATTGCTCCTGCTGTGTCTCGCTTTTTGCCTGGTTGCGTCCACACTCTCTTACACCACGTACACTAAAGTTTTATGGTCAAGATCACTTCGTGCCCGTGAAGCTATTCTGAAGGAGTTAGGAGTCAAAGTAACTAATACAACGAATTACAAATTCATTGGACTCTTCCATCCTTACTGGTGAGTGTAGTGCTTTGGGTACTTGTTGAACTGGTGGAAAGCATGCGGACAGCTCATGAGAACTTTCCAAGTAACGCAGGGGGTGGAGGAGAGCGTGTCCTGTGGACTGCTGTTGCCCATACACAGCGCGAACACAAAGACATAATATGTGTCGTCTACTCTGGCGACGCCGATGCTTCGAAAGAAGAAATTGTTGAAAAAGTAAAGGTCAGATAATTCTCACTTCCATCCCGATCCTCCCCTTGACAGACATTATGATACTAGACTCGCTTTGCGATTAATCTTAAACCTTCCGCACTGCATTTCGTATTCCTGAAATCGAGAGGTCTGGTCGAGGATTCACGATGGCCTAGGTTTACCATCCTGGGCCAGAGCTTCGGTTCCATGTACCTCGTATGGGAAGCAATGTCGAGATTCATTCCAGACCTTTACATTGGTAGGTTATAGCTTGTTGGACTCTTACGAGTCACTGCGTCGCCTTACATCAACTTCCCTGCGACTTCAGATACTATGGGTTACGCCTTTACCTTTCCAGCCGTAGCTTGGCTCACGAGGGCTTCCGTTCCCATCGGAGCATACGTGCATTACCCAACCATATCTACCGACATGCTCGCTCGCGTCCAGGGTGAGTCATGGAAAATGCGAGCAAAGCGTCTGTGAGTACTCCCTCACGGATCTGCACCAAACTCAATGATCGAGACAGTTACTATCGTCTTACGATGTACTACTATGCCCTCTCTCTCTCGCATGCTCAGTTCTTGATGGTCAACTCGTCTTGGACACGCAGCCACATTGCATCTATTATTTCACATGAACACTTAGGCCCAGTGATCCAGTGGGCGCATCGAGTGACTCCTCTGCTTTTCATAAAGCTCTTCCTTTCCGGACCAGGTTCAAGGATTGGTAACAGGACAAACAAGGTTAAACCTGTGACCGTATATCCCCCTTGCGATACGCGAGAGATGGCCAGGTTTTCGTTGCAAGGCAGAGAGCGAATCATTCTTAGCGTTGCGCAGTTTCGGTGCGTTGATCGTTGTATAAGAACAGGGATAAGGTTTTCGATCATTGATGTGATGTTAGGCCAGAGAAGAATCTTCCAGTACAGCTTCATGCGTTTGCACAACTTCTGATGGACCACCCAGAGTACAAGACCCAAGGAGCAAGTCAGGGTCGGGTACGACTGGTGTTGCTCGGTGGTGCGCGGCATCAGAATGATTTGAATAGGGTCGAGTCTTTGCGTGCCTTGGCAAAGGAGTTAGACATCCAGGTATATGGATTGAGTAAGCAAAGACACCGCTCCCAACTAACCCTCCACGTTAGGACCAAGTCTCGTTCGTTGTAAATGCCCCCTACCCTGACATGCTCGGTTGGCTCTCCCGTTCAAGCATTGGTCTTAGTACGATGATCGACGAACATTTTGGGATCAACGTCGTCGAATTCATGGTAAGCAGTGTAGATTCCCACACCCTACCGAGAATAGTCGCGTGCTCACTGCGTGTTTCTGTGGTAATTAGGCAGCAGGCCTCATCCCCGTTACCCATGCTTCCGGAGGTCCGCTGAACGACATAGTCGTGCCCTACAAGTCACAGCCTACTGGCTTCCATGCACGGACACCAGGCGAATTTGCAACGGCTATGCACGAGGTATGACCTCGTCTCCACGTCTCCTCGTGGCGTATATGAACATGAATATTGATATTGCCTTCGACCGATAGATCATGATGATGGATATTACCACCGAACGAGGATATCGAGAGAGGGCTAGGCGGTGGGCTGTGGAGAGGTTCTCGGAAGAAGAGTTCATCAAGGGTTGGGAAGGGAGTGGATGGCGGACATGTGTTCGGCGATGAGATACACATGCAGGAGTTGCGGTTTAATCTGTCTGAACTGCAGACTCTGATGGTCGTTGCTCAGTCTGGGTAGATTGCGCCTATCAATGCTCGCCTCAGACATATCAATGAACGTTCACGGCCGCATGGCTATCGCTCACACCTCATTTGCACAGTAGGCTTGTATGAAAAGAGAAAAGGCAGGACTGCAGTTCATTCAACTTGGCTGCGCTTGGGGATTCAATCACACATGTGTGCCAATTGGACCTCAGCCATCCGATTTTTCATTCCGGAGCGTTCCGGAAAAGGGTTTGTTTAGTTCCTAAGCAGGACCAGCATCTTCCCGGCATCTGCGATGACGATTTGCCACGTTGCCGCTTGACGACTATCCGGCGTTGCCACCAACTATCTGTGAGCTATTTATGCACCATATATTCCCAACAGAAACAAAAAATTTCCGGTTCGGGTCGGCTTTAAGAGCACTGAGCGCCGGTTAAATTTGTAGACAGGAGCATCCATTTCAATAGATATCGGTAGACGAGTAAGCACAATGTTACTCATCGTAAAGGGGAACAATTTCGCTTACCGTTCCATATGCACGGAACTTCGCGATCACATTCCTGTCGGACCGATCAAACTCCGAGTTGACAGTGATGGGATCAAGAGTGGTTCCTTCGTCATATCCTCTCGGAGGATCGATAATGAAGTTCTCGAGAAGGCAACAGGTAGAACGATATTGACTCTATGACTTGTCATTGTTTCGGTATATTAGATCCGTGTTCGGTGTAGCTCCAAGCAAGTAGATCCGTGAAAGCGTACGTGCGTGAGGGCCTCTAGTAACTACAGATCGGGAACTATGAACAATTGCGCTGTTTTGTTCACCATCCTGCGAAAACAATCCAGGAGTGCACTTATTGTACGAATCTATTCAATGTCCGCACCCTCTACAACTTTCTCTCCATCCTCGGAGAATTTCACGTTGTTCTGTTGATGTGTCAATAAGCTAGCGCAGCAGATATTGCGAAACAACACTCTACCGGGTCCGACGACGATTTACCCACGTACTTCGTATGGGCTATGTGGAATCACTGTCAGAGGCAGTATGCATGTTGCGATAAGCACAGATACTCACTTCCATATGCAACCAGGTCTCCACTCTCGTTTGTGAAGTCTACACGGGTATAAGCCAAACTCTTCCCTGGTAAGACAAATCCTGAATTATCCCAGCCCGTCAATCACAAGACTTCGTACCCAAACCAGTTATTGTTGCCGTTGCATGCAGAACATCGCCAACTCTGCCTGCGGGTCGGACGAATGAAGTGCTGACGTCCGTTGATACGCCCGTCATATATTGTCCCTTGGAGGCGACGGCCAATGAACCGAGGGTATCTGTCAGTGACATGATCAGTCCACCATGAACAGTCTAGTGTATTCCGAGTATCAGCACCGGAAGCGTCATCGCGAACAGGATGAGCGCACCCCGACTCTGTTGACTATGTATGGCATTGAGTGATGCTTGCGAACGTTAGACGACGGGGATGCGCACTATTATAGGACTCTATTTTGAGCTTTGTCTCGACGAGTCCGGGAGTCGCCCGGGTTATAACAAGCTGTCGTTTGGTGTAGTCAGCAGGCTGCAGCTATGACAGTGGCTGTGGGAACGGAGTGTACAGACATTCGGAAAACATTGTGCGTCATGTCCTTGAGGTTTCATTTATAAACGTTTATATTCCACAATCAATTGGGATTACCTTTATTGTCAATGAAGGACTTCCAGACCTGCATGATGTAGAGCTGCAGTTTGCACCAAAAGCACATGGAAAGGGGAATCGGCTTACCCTTCGAGTGAAGCGCAGACAAGCAGACATGTTAGGAAAGATACGAGAGATGATTGTATCGGTCTCGAGTTTTGAGCAGTCTAATGGCCCAAACCTACTGTTGACACAACCAAGCGTCGGTTGTTACCCCATTCAGGAAAGCGTTTGTTTGTTTCTAACGTCTTTGCCAAGCAAACTAATTTTGGCTTCTTCGCCACAGTTGCAATTCGCTTTCCGCTCGGCTCCATCCGACTGCGGCTCTTCGAAGCGATTGTTGAATTCGAACACCAACAACGACGTCTAGCACCTCCGCCTTCGTTTCTCGCAAATCTACAGAAATGTCTGACCTTTGTCCTGTATACGCTCCCTTTTTCGGTGCCATGGTGAGTACCAACATGCACTTGTGGGAGCCGAAGTTGAAACGCGCTGTAGGGTTGCACTTCTGCGATTGTGTTCACTTGTAAGTGATGAAGATTTTCAATGACGAGCCATCCATTCACTATCCATCCCTTCCTGCCTCTCCTGTGTAGGTATTGGAGCAAGGTTCGTATGGGTCTGCTGTGATAAATTTTACCCTCGAGCTGACCAACTCTTAGCTACGGTACCGCCAAGTCCGGTGTCGGTATCTCCGCCATGGGTGTCCTTCGACCTGACCTCGTAATGAGATGTGTTATCCCAGTTATCATGGCTGGTATCATTGCGGTTTGTGCTCCTTTCTTGTTGTTCTCAGCGCAATCATAACGGATACCGTGTAATGCAGATTTACGGTTTGGTCGTTTCGGTCCTTATCTCCAGCTCACGTATGTTCCATTATTGCTATTTGTCTGGTCACTTGACTGACTTTCGGGTTTAGTCGGCTCGTCCATGTCTCTTGCATCCAGTTTCATTGACCTCGGTGCTGGTCTTTCCGTTGGCCTCGCAGGTCTCGCGGCTGGTTTTGCTATCGGGATTGTCGGTGATGCAGGTGTGAGGGGCACTGCACAACAACCACGGCTATTCGTTGGAATGGTTGGTTCTTTGTGAACGTCAATTTTCTCTCTGCTGACCTGCCACGTAGGTTTTGATTCTCATCTTCGCGGAAGTGTTGGGGCTTTACGGTATGTTCCGTTGGTTCGTTCGGGTTTTCTCACCCTGATGGACTATTTTAGGCCTCATTGTGGCTCTGATCATGCATACAAGGGCTGGTGAAATTGTTGGAGTAAGTCGTGTTGTCAAACTGAATTCAGTTTGTGGTAACTGATGTTCACTTTAGTGCTGAAGTACCTGTACTACGGTCAACAACGTAGATAGACGAAGATGCGATACGATTGTGATACAACTTGTCTATCTGCGTCTCCTGTTCCTCTGCCTCGGATAATCTCACGTGCTACCCAAATATTGTGCCGTTGCCATTGAACCGAGGACTATCCTGTCCAACAATGAAATAAGTAACTTTCGTTGAAACATGCTACGTAAGTAGATGGTGTTTTATCTGTTTCTGCTTCAGCTGCTGCGTTCAACTTTTGTGCGGTGCTTGGTATGTTGCCTTGTATATTAGGAGGCAGCCCGGCGTAACTGTCGAAGGCGGTCATATTTGCCCAAGACATCGCACAAACAGAAAACAACCCACCAGTCACACGGGACCTCTATTACAACCTCAGTCTTAGTGTCAAATTGATTGGGAATGTTTTCACCGGGAATTCTTTGTCGTTACCTTGCCATCTAGTTCTGGTCTTGTCCGGAACGACTTTATATAATGATCTAATCGGGCTCTGAGATCTGAGCTCCCGAGTGGGCGCTGTGTGTTCAACCGGTTCGGAGTCGAGAACCGAAGCTGACTTCAAAACATCACGGATGGTAGATTTGAGAGCTTCCGGTCTTTTTCAATTTCTCGAGGTTCTGTTCGCATGAATCACAAATATCCAAACTTTTTTTTTTTGGAGAAATTCGTCCAATTGGATACGACTCGGCTCCCAGCTTGCGAGAATATTAGATGTCTTACCCAAGTTTGGCAACTTTCGAGTAATACATATTCGCTCAAAGTTCCCATTTCCGTCGACGTGTCTGATCACGATTTGCTTGCCAATGTCAACCTCGAGCTGACTTCCTCGTAGGGTTTGGAGAGATGTATTCTTTTTCATTGTTGCCTAGGACGTTGCTGGCATTGTCCTTGATTAGCCTTACCACTCTGCCAGTGCTGGCTGGCACAGTTTCCTTGCCACCAACGTCGTCCAACAACCCGTTTCGCTCTATCGCCGTCATACACCGAACTCAGCAGCCAGAACCACCATTGTGCTGCTTGAAACCATCATCGACCATCGACTCTCCAGAAGGACCCGAAGACGTTCTTCTTTCATTCGAAGAGTGGAAGTCAAAGCAGTTCCACGCTGGTTCGCAAAGCCTCTCCGCTAACTCCAAGGTGGATACATCCGACAGCGATACTCCAAGCAAAACCAACGTCCAGAATGCCGACGTCCAACCGATAGATGCACAATTACTTTCAGACCTGTCATATCCCACTAGTGACGACACCCTCCCACCACACTTCCGTGTACCCATCACCGACAGGTTCAACTATGCCAACATGGACTGTTCTGCACGGGTACACACGACCCACAAATCTGCCAAATCTGCCACGTCAATTCTTTCGTCCAAAAGGGACAAGTACATGCTCTCGCCGTGTAGTGCCGATCCCCAGTTCGTAGTGGTGGAACTTTGTGACGATATTAGGATCGACACGGTACAATTGGCCAATTTCGAGTTCTTCAGTGGGGTGTTCAAGGATTTCTCCGTGAGCGTCGCAAAGACGTATACTGGTACCGACGAGGGGTGGACCCACGCAGGGACTCATCGTGCAAAGAACATCAGAGGCGTCCAGGTGAGATTCTAGTATTATCAGTTTGCGAATGGTTTTTGTCTAAAGGTACAGACAGTCTTTCCATCCACCGACGTCGTTGCGTGATTTCTACCGGTATATTCGAATTGACTTTCACTCACACTACGGGCAAGAGTACTATTGCCCCGTCTCCCTACTTCGGGTATACGGACTCACTCATCTGGAAGAATGGAAATGGGACATGTGGAAAGCCGAGTGTGATGCACGACTGAAGGATTCTGCTGCGCAACGATTGTTGGTTGCAGAGCACCTAGCGGCTAGCAATGCTATGAACCCCCAAGTGGTATCTAATAGCGGCACGGGCGTTTCCATGACCCAACCTGCGGCTACCGAGACCCGCTCGAGTGCCACCTCGCGGCCATCACTTGTTGAAGCAGTGAGCACACCAACTCGTGAGGCGTCTTCCTCCCCCAGCTCGCTATCCACGCATTCCGAGTCTCAGAAACGGTCTTCTGCCCACTTCCTCGGCGAGAGAACGTCAATATCGAGCAGTCGTGATGGGGAGCAGCAGACGTTGGTTACGCAATCCACAAAGGTGCACTCGGTAACAGAGGCAATTTCGTCGCTCTCATCTATGTCCTCGCCTGTCTCTGTTGTTTCACCCACTCCACCTACGGCCGAGCATCCTCAGTTCCATTCGCATGATTCTGACATCCATGCATCTACCACCCTTTCGTCACAGCCAAGCAACCCTCCGATACCTCCATTGGTTCCCCAGACTCCCACCCATGCACAGCCTTCCCCACAGTGGAGTGGAGAGTCCATTTATCGAACGATTATGAATCGTTTGACCATCCTCGAAGCGAATCACACCTTACACGCGCGGTATGTGGAAGAGCAAACCGCCGGTGTGCGAGATGTGTTGAGAAAGCTCAACGAAGAAGTAGGAAGACTTGAGAGTATCGTAGGTGTCTCGATTTTTGCGACCAATCAGTACGTTAACAGAATTGTTGCACTTCATCCAGAGTCGGATGCAGGCACAAATGTATCAGCGTACAGTTCATGAATGGGAAAGACAAAGGTTGCGATTGGAGCTCGAACACGGCGAGCTACTTTCTCGCGTCAACTATCTCTCAGACGAGGTGAGTGCTGCGTTCTTGTTGGGCTTCGTACCACTGAAGTAGCGCAGGTTGTACTTGAGAAGCGACTCGGCATTGCCCAACTGTGTCTGCTTCTAGTAGTGCTTGTGTTTATCGGTCTCACTCGCGGTGCTCCTTCTACGCAGCACCCTCCTCCGACAGTGCATCGTTCAATACGTGAATCGGGTGTTCGCAACCTCAGCTTTGGAAGTAGTACAGATGGCTGGAACCCGCTCAGGGGACGAAGTCGCAGCCGAACTGACCAGAGCGCTGACCAAAGCGGGAGTAAGAAAGCCGAGAAGACTACTGGTGATTATCACCTTCTCATCCGGGGGACGTTTCACTGAAATAATATCAAATGACCAGCAACAGACGATCGCCCGCTGCTCCCAGGACCGACGGGTAGTCCATATTCCAAGCCCGAGTTACATGCGACCACTCAAAGCCTCCAACATGCGACGAGGGCGTTCAAGTTTACTGTCGCATCGACGGCAGCATCCTCGCACAAGCGTGCACATACCTCATCAGCCTTTCGTACGCCCACGAAACCCCGTCCACTCATGTTGATCGATCCGCATACACTTCCTCGGCCAGAACCCATCACACGATCACACTCGTCCTCTACATCGGGGCATGCTCATGCGCGCTCTGCGACACGCTGGGCGCGGACGGCACATTTACACGAGATCAAGGTCATCCGTGAGCGGCGCGGCAGTGGGGGTGGGAAACGATCCGGGGCGTACAAGGATCGGGAGAACGACCACGAGGGCTCACTGGGCGACGTGTTTAACGTCTCGCCCTCCTCGTCTCTGTCCCAAGTCAAGAGCAGACCGCAAGACGTTTTTCGCCGGCCGCTCACGCCGTTCGAGGCGGTGTGCAATTCGGAGGAAAGTACGGACGGAGATGTGTGGATCGATACGGACGTGGACGTTGGCGACGACGTGTCTGTTGTCGAGGGGGCCATAGTGTTGAATTCGCCAGAGCGTGATGTGTTTGGGCAGTTGCGGTCGTAGCCTTGACACCGGGATGTGAACTGTTGTGCATTCGGTCGTATGTACCTCGTCACAGGTCATCTACTCTGCTGTTTGATGCTATATGCGATACAAGATCTTCCCTTGCAGAGTACGTATGGGCAGAAATTTGGGGTACAAGGAGCGAATTAAGGTATGTCAGGTTTGGGTGAAAAGATAACCATGATGGTCTGTGTGATCACTCTGGAGCGTCTGCCACACATCTTCGAGAAGGAAAACTGATTCCACGTTGTTCGTGAGCCATGTCCGAGTCTTGTCGTCAATGTCGGGTGCATGCAAGCGCAATGATTTGATCGGAACACCCGCGTCCTTCCTCTTTTGCACCACGTTGCGTATGAATCGGTATTTCTTGGATATACCAGAGACAGAAAGCGTCTCGAGACGAGGAAGCCAAACATCATATCCAGGCAGTGTGCAAGGATGGCACAGAATTCTGAGAAACATCGAACAATATAGCTCCAGCTTCAGCTCTTTGAGATTCTGGAGTTCGCCTAAGAACATCGCCACGCCTTCGCGGGTGCAAGGTAAGGAGGCGATGTCGATCGTTTCGAGGCCGCTGAGCAAGCTACGGGATGGGTTGTCTGTGTCAGGGATAGGTGGCTGGAGGGACGTGGCGGGCCCGGCGAGTTGCCTCACCAAGTCGGTGCAGTCTTCGTCGTCAAATTCAAGCGTGAGGCACTTGAGCGCTGGCATAGATAATCGGCGGAGCAACTCGATGGCATGAGCCGAGGTCTGGAAACCGATGGCGAGGCACATAAGATTAGGGAGGTGAATTGGCACATGGGTACTTCCGTTTGGCTCGACCCAGTCAGCAGGCTCACCAAACGGTCCCGAAGACAATAACTTAAGGGTTTGCAGTTGGGGGACACCGCGCAACATGGTGGCGAACTGGGCCCAGGATGGACGAACGTCGTCTCGATGATCCGCTAGCTCGAGGGTCGTGAGAGTAGATGAGGTAGTGATCCAGGGTTGATTCCAGTCAAAGTGCACTCCGTCGAGGTTGAGGTACTCAATGGAAGGTACGGAGCCGCCGAAGAGAGTGAAGTGGTTCAGTAAGCTGACGTCCCAAGACCTGATCGAGTCATCTGTTGAGTCGCGCTTGATCAATGTGAGTGCCTTGAGCTGGGGTGCAGCGGAGATTGTTGGGTTGGAGACTGAGTCGAGAAACTCATATACATGCTGGTATAGCGAGAATCTCATTTGAATGGACCGCCATCGATGCAAATGTGAGACGAGAAGAGAATATAAGAGTCTGGCGTCAGTGCGGGAAAGCTCATCGTCGCCTTCAAGGAAATATTGCGTGTCATAGTCATAAAGACCAAAGTCAATATGGATGTCAACAGGGAGGGCTTTACTACGCTGCAGCAGGGTTGAGACGTGCTTGTATGGCGGACGTGCATGTGGGGAAATGGCAATAAGGGTCCAGAGAGATGGAGTCGCAAACGCCACGTCACGCCAGTAGTGGGAAACACGGCAGAGAACGGTCTGGAATGGGGGCAGGATTGTTTCATGATGATGGTGACCACTTGGTTCTCCGTTTGCCTGATCTGCTTCCTGTGTCACTGTGTTTGATACATTGATACTGATACCCCGGTCCTCGTTGTGATCTGGCAGAGTTCCATGACCGAAATGTTCGAATCCCTTCCAATAATGCGCGAAATCCTGGATCTGGACTTTACGCCCGCCGTTTGGAGTACCAAGCTCGAATATGCGTGAAAGCAATTCTTGAGGAAGGTTGCTGATTGGCGCTGCGAACGATTTACCGTTCGGACGAAGGGAATAGCTATGATGTAGCAATGGCATGTGAGACTTCGAGACTGGCTGTGTGACGGTGCGTCAGTTGGTGGAAATTGGATATCTACTTTAGGTGTACCTCAATGTGTTTAGAAGAACAGCTGATACAGTGGCAGTTCCGAGTCGGTGGCAGTTGGTCTATAGGTGTAGCCTAAACGGAGTTTGAAAACATAACCTGACACGGGCCGTGCGGGCCGACTAAATAAAACACGTACCGCTCTATACGAATTAATTTTTTTCCTGGACCTACACCCAAGGTTAAAGGTAGACAAAGAATAAATATGCTACGAGTAGCATAATTAATGAACGAGTTGTTGACTCGTTCCCGTTCGGGCATGAACGCTACTGTCACATGATTACCACGTCACCGGATATTTAAACCAAGTTGCCACCGGCGCCAGGCGGCCTTTATGAGTTGAGGAGAATCTCGTCATATCGGACGACTCAGACAGCATCGGCAATTGGGGAGATTCTCAGGATCGCACGATCAACCTCCGATATGTTCCAACAGTGAACCGACCGTTTCACTCACGCTCTTTCGCCCGACGCCTTCACCACATTGAATTTACATCCGACCTCCACAAATAGAAGTTGTCCAGTATGACTGCTCAGCCCCCGCTTCCCGACAAATGGATCAAGTTCTTGATGGATATCTACACACTGGCCCAGCCGCCTATCTTGGGTACGGTCGACCTCAAGGAAATCGAAGCAAGTGCGAGAGATGTTATGAAGAACAATTTGCGTGCGTTCCTGGCAAACTCGTCCACCCTCTCGATGGCTGATCAAAGGAATCGTCTGCTTGTCTCGACAGCGGCATACATGTATACCTTTGGAAGTGCAGGGACGTGCTCGACTGACCTAGCAAATAAAACGTCGTTTGAGAATTGGAAGATCATCCCCCGAATGCTCGTCGGTGCAACGAACCGCAGATTAGAAGTGTGTGTCCGTTAATTCGGCGTTCTGGTGCATTCTCATAGATGATTTATCAGACCACGATCTTTGGTGTGAAATATCCTTCCCCGTTATTTGTTGCACCTGTTGGAGTACAAGGTATTTTACATGCTGACGGTGAACTCGCGAGTGCACGCGCAGCCGGAAACGTCGGCGTCCCTTATATTATGAGCACTGCATCCTCCCGTTCCATCGAAGACGTGGCGACAGCCAACGGTCCGAATGGCCATAGATGGTATCAACTTTACTGGTGAACTTGTCCCCTCGCCAATGTTGCCTTTGGCGGACCACTGACTACTCTTGGGAACCTCTAGGCCCCGTACCTCAGAAGTCACCCTCTCGTTACTGAAACGTGCGAAAGCGAACGGGTTTACGGCGCTCGTGATCACGCTGGACACTATGATCCTTGGTTGGCGTCCTCATGACATCAAAACTGCGTATCTTCCTTTCGCCTACGGGGTTGGGATCCAAGTCGGCACGTCCGATCCCGAGTTCATGAAGCGGTTCGGTCTCGAACCGCGCCGAGGCGAGTCTACCGGATTTCCGTTCGAGCCTGAAAAGATCAGGGAAGCGGCTTTCAAAAAGGGCGACGAACATGTAGCAAGGGAGATGCTGCTGGGGAAGGAGTGGCTTGGCGAAGTGAATTCGGGCGTTTTTAGGACATGGGAGGACTTGAAGTTCATCAGGGACAATTGGGATGGGCCCATCGTGCTGAAAGGTGTCCAACGCGTTTCCGTGAGTAGCATCCATGGTGGACCGGTTTGATCCCATCAATGGATGACGTGTCTGCTCTTGGACGTGCAGGATGCAGAGAAAGCGATCACACAAGGAATCGACGGAATCATTGTTTCAAACCACGGTATGCTGCTTGTGTGTCTGTGAAGGCCCACTGGACTGACGTTGGAACACTTGAAGGCGGTCGCCAGGTCGACGGCGCGATTGGTTCACTGGATGCACTTGACATGATCATGCGCTCGCACAAAGTCCGCGCTGCACAGCAGGCCGGAAAGCTGACCGTTCTTTTCGACTCGGGGATCCGCACGGGAAGTGATATCATCAAGGCCCTCGCAATGGGTGCTCAAGGTGTCTTGAGTCAGTCTTGTCATTCTTCGAGCTCCACTCGCACGATTCTGATTCTGTATTCGCACAGTCGCACGTCCGTTCATGTATGGCCTTGCGATCGCTGGACAGGAAGGTGTCGAGCAGATCTTGGTGCAGACCATCTGCGATTTGCATATCTCGATGGGTCTCACTGGGTATGGTGACATCAACGAGATCATCGGGAAGAGGGACGAAATCTTGGCGAAGCTGGAGTACAAGTTATAGTCGTCCGAATCCATGTAGGTTTTATCTGAATGAGGTCCGTTCTGCTTCAAGTTTCTGCTCTGGTCGTCACGCGAGACTCCCTGCGAGAAAGATTCATCTTCCGCGAACGGCTTGCCCATTAGAATGGTTGATCCCAATCGATGTTGCTGCCGTTCGGTTTATATTTCTTGAAGAAATCCCGGTGATCATCTTGAAGCATTATACAACAATCAACCAATTCTATATACTCTTTTCTTTATATGCTCTTTGTCTTCATACTGTAACACCTGGGTTGGACGTGCTCTGGCTGGGTTCTGAGTGATATTTTGGTACGGTGAGCCATGCCTCGATCCTGCTGAGATGACGATTCAAAGCCTAGCAACGCGTACCCCGAGACTCAATCTCCTACCCAGGAAGACTCTGATCAACCAATTGTCCCGACGAACAAAGCGCCTCGAGGGTGCCGAAGCGGCAACGCAAGATGCTTCGTTCCACAAAGATTTCTACCGGTGGAAAGAGTCACCCATCGTAGAACCATCGTCACGGAAAACACAGCATCATTGATTGCGTTACATTCATCTCAATATCAAGTGATAACCTTTCCGTCTTCTCGCCAAGCTTTGAGGACAGGCGATTCGAGCGCTTCTGAGGACGACCAAAAAATTTGGACGCAGACACGACACGACAGCCAAAGTCGAACAGGAATACCGATCAGGGCCACAACCCCCGCGGTGAAAGTAACCCCCAAATCAGAGAATACCGAACAGTCTCTTCCCCATACTCTCTTCAACGCTTGCCGGGCTGCACTCGCGTTCCATCGATCGACCAAAATCAATCAATCGGAAGCTGTAGCGTCGGTGTCGGTAGGGTAAGTCACATTGATGGTCCTCTAAAGGACTGCACGTGGGATGGTGCTTTTGCCTGAGTATGTTACGCTCTGCGAACGACCCGTGAAGCCACCCTGCACAGTGCAAGCGGAACAGCAATGCTGCGCACTCGTGTCGATCGTCGGTCGATAACTTCCCAACGCAGATTGGTTTACCACAGTGTTCGATGAGCAAGATGGGGCTGCAATACTCGTTCTCGCCGTCCGAATTGGATGGGACGTCCGGTGTGTAGTACCCGAAGAACTGTGGCACGAGCGCACCGACGGGTGTTGGATCGTGAAGAGGCGGTACAACGTTGTACCCGGTCCAGTGCTGGAAGAAGTGAGCGGGGAACTTGAGGTAATTACTAGCTTCTTGCTCAAGGTGTTCGTCGTCGGGGAGCGACAGCTTCGCCGCGACACGGAACTTGGCCGTCCGGGGAACTTGTTTCTTTTTGCTGACCTCATGCTCGCAGACGGTGTCAGGGAACGAAGGGTTTTGCCATTGGACATTCGGGTGGATTGGAACGACTAGTCCTTCATAGTGAATGTGACGGTTGATCACGGAGTCAGACACACACGCAAAGTGCTGCGATGGAGCATCCGCCGCGGGAGTCTCTCCAAATGTGGTTGAAGCTACCATGTCTATCGTTTGCATGGGCACGTGCTCCAGTGTCACCTTAACGAAGCCCACATAACGCGGAGGGATCCGAACAGTGGATGATGAAGGAGAATCACGAGACTCGGTGGTTTCATACTCTTTCGCCGCTTTGTTCAGGCGCTCTTCCCACTCTCCAGATTCCTTGAGCCTATCGACTTGAACTTTGATCTGCTCGTCAAGGCATGGCTTGCAATACGTGCTCTCGCAGAAAATGTCGCGTGGGAGTTCTAATTCAGCCTCATAGACGACGGAATGATTCCCCGTTCCGAGCCTGCCCTTTGGGGAGAGGTACAGATGGGCTTCGGGTACCTCAGTTAGTTTGCGAGGCCGCTCGGGGAGAAAGGCACGGATGGCGGGCTGCTCCGTGGGCCCTTCCGTTTCTTGCGGAGAAATGAAGACCGTTTCAGGAATCTTGAGCGCTTCATCCTCGGCAGCAGCAGCCGCTTTCGACGCAGCTTCCGCCATACTGTGCGATTTGGGTGGCAACGAGAGGGAATACGTGCGTATATGGTCGGTCTTCGAAGTCCAGGACTCTCCTTCGTGGGATGTGTCAGGGTCATACGAGCTGGTGCTAACGAGGTTCCATGGATCATGCACATAAAGCTTCTTGGGGAGAGGGTGGATCGGTATCCCTCGCTGAAGAGCGAACGGAGAATATGGGCTTTCGAACGGCACCAATGGCCATGGCGGGGGGTAGTGACTGGGGTGAAAAGGTGACTCCATGGGAATGTCTGATCGGAGTTGCTGCATTCCGACTTCATTCATCGAGTTGGCAGATTTTCCACTCGGTTCGTTCGCGCTGTCTTCTGAGATTGGGTCCTTGGCCCCTTCAACAGCGTTCTTTCTCGGCCCGATGGCTTGGCTAACTGGTGCGGATACATCGATCATCTGCACATCTGCCTCAGCCGCTGCGGATACTTCTGGGACCGTACATCTCTTCTCGTTCATCTTATCGACGACGCCAAAACTTGCATTCACGCGTCGTTCATGAGCCACAATAGCTTGGGCAGGGTCCCACGCTGGGATCTCCTCAGGACATGCTTCACGAGTTGCCCAGGCAATCTCGTCTCGGGCATGCTCGAGTTCATCAAACGCCTTCATGACGCCAGTGAGTTTGCTTCCGGTCGAGATGGTCAAGCCATGAACGTTGTTGGGTATGCGACGGACAAAGTAGAAGTCGTAGAGTGTAGCTCCCCACAAGTTGAGGCCGTTACCCGCCTCTTTGCCGTGAATGTCAGAAGGTATGATGGGTTTACCATTGGGATCGCGTGGCCAGTGGCGGAATATGAAGCGATTTTTATCCTCTGGATAATTCATGATGGCTTTTACGGAAGGTGGGATGGAATGAAGATCAAGAAGGGGCGGATTGGGCTTGTTGGCATCTGCAGATCTGTACCATCGTCCATGTGAGCTATGATGAGGGAGAAGGGGAACACAGGACCATCGCGTCTCACGTTTCTGCTTTCGCCTTCCCTTTGTCCTTATGAATGGAGTGGTCATGAGGGGTGTCTGTACCTGCAGCGAGCTTGGCTTTGGCCTTTCCGGTGTTGAGAAAACCCCTTTTCATGATGCGATGTCGATGTCGACTTGTGAGTGGTGACAGTAGTGGAAAGGAGAATGAAGAGTGACACCTCCGTTGCAGTAGTTTTAGTTTGGAACTATCAGCGGAGCCACGAGATTATTTATCAACAACGCGTCAATCGGGATTGCGATCATTCGACGTGTTGCCATTGGTCACGCGTTCCGTCCGCGGTGTTGTGAACTCCGTCGCGGTGGCAACCATTGATCCAAGGTAATTACATTGTACCACGCTCGCTGAGTCGACTCGCTGACAGCAGTGCTCACTACCATAATTCAAGGACTTCGTCAAGCTTTTGGCGCAATGGCTCACTCGTATTCAACACGATCAAGCTGGGCTCCGCCACAAATTTCTTGCTATCAAAACTGTGTCCCCACTTAATTAATATTTGAATCTAGGAAGTGAATAGACCCCGGCCCAATTCTGGCACAACCACCCGGCTTGATAATGCGACCGATGAACCACACTCAGTCTGTAACTGAGGGGAATGAGAAGAGAGAAAATGTGATAGGTAGTGCTTGTTGAGACGGAGAGTGGAAAAGAAAACAAGAAGCATGTAGGCAGGAGCGTACGTGTATGTATGTGATGCGTTAGTGCGCATGCTATGCGTGTGTTATCGCTGATCCATGATAACAATTTCTGTCGCCTTCATGCTCGGCAGCCTTTCGTAGATGTTAATGGATGTAAATTGGAAATATGCGTCAGTGAAAGCTGTTGGGTTGTCTGCAACGAGTTGGGATTAGCGACAGGAAACATGGAATAGCCCTGGTGACTTACTGTTCACGTAGTCTGCAGGGAGCGGGAAGGTCGTGAGCTCTCAGTCTGTTCGGGTTAGGAGGGAGAAATCCACGTACCGATGCAATCCGAGGGACATCCGGAAGCAGCATAAACAGCCGAGTTACCAGCCCAGCTGCCGCCTCCATATAGTTTAAGTCCTTTGAATCCACGCACGGATGCTCAAGGAATACTCACAGAAAGTCAGATTAATGATGATATTGTTGGCATCAAAGTGGCTTGCCAAGTCACACTCCGTATTAGGGAAGTATGCAGCCGGTGTTCCCTGCGAACAACGGTTTCAGAGAATGCCTAGAAGAAGGGAAGGAGCTATGACTCACCCAATTGCTTGTGTCGATAAAGGGAGCACCACATGTCGCATCAATAGGCGCTGATGCATCATCGCGTTCCCAGAACCAGATACTGATGTGGTTGTTTGTGCGTTCCACCGCATACCTGGAGTGTTTTTCTGAGACAGTTCATTGACTCGCAAGACCAGAGTACCCACCACCCACCACCAATACTGTTAAAACCGGGGCCGAAGCTGTTGTTGTCCTCGGTCAATTTCACCCCGCATCCCGCATTGTAATTGACTGATAATGGTAAGCTATGCTTTAAAACGAGGAATTCGAGTACCTGTAGCATCGCAGTCTGTAGAAACGGTTGTCCTACACAGTCATTGAGCAGAGACGATCAAAACATGTGCACCTTCCCCTTACCCAAGCTGTGTCACACCAGAAGCGGGGATCGAGCAATCTAGGATAAATGATGTCAACTACGATGTTCGCGGCAGACAGAGAATATACTTACTAGGACTCGTATGAAGCGTCGATTGATTCGGTTCTACGTCGTTCACACCCTCGACAATATCAATTTCACCCTGCAAACCTGGTTAGTGCCAGGAACATTCTGTGATGTGGGGCAAGCGTACGCCATCGGGCCAGTTAGACTCGTTAGTCTCCCAAACGGCCTACATCCTAGTGTCAGCTCCACTTGCATATGAGCACCAGCGAGATGGTTGAAGCAAAATTTACAGGCCATGTACTTTGAGTATCAATCAGAAGTGCAAAACACGGATCTAGATACTGCATTGGAATGAAACTTACCCACATCCTTGGGGCATGTGTAGCATGTCAAACCTGAAAGCAAATACGAGTCACCCAAATGTGCCAAATCCAGAACATTTGGTCGTGCATACACTGCGACATGAGTGGTGTATTGATTATTAGAACGAATTCGAACGGAATTCCGTCCCGGGCCGTTTGGCAAGAGGACGGTAGTGTCGTCTGCACGCATGATGAAAGTGTTGCTTGTAGCATATGTGAGATTCAAGCTCCGAGCTGTCTCCTCGTCAACGTAGTTCCTGGATAGAGTGCATAAGAAATGGGTCCTGAAGAAGGATGAGATCACCTACACGCGACCGCTGGTGGGGTCGGGGATGGCTTCAAAATTGAAGGCCCTGTAAAAGCCCTCGCCAACGATACTATCCCTGAGATAGTACCTCGCACCCGCCAACGCAGATCCAGCGAGGGACGCGAGTACAAGCCCACCGCTCGAGGCCGAGAACCTCATAACGATCACAGTTGTACCAGGAAGGGGTGTAATGTTGGTTGTAATGTTTGCCCATACATTGTATTTATGTGCCTCAGACTTCAGGGCATTTATATGACCACGATGGGAACCATGCGGACCGATGCGGTGTGGGTCTACTAGTTCCCATCCGGAGCCGAGTGGCTGAGATCCGCAGCGGCGTAGCTTCGCTCCCCCGAGCGCTGATAATGCGTTATCAATAAAACTTTCCCGATTTGTACGGGATGAACACGCTCGCTGAGCGCTCCGCAAGCATGGTCACAAGAAAGTGCTTTTTTCGGAGCTTGTCAGAAGAGGAACACTTACTAGTCAATCATCGTTCTACTGGTAGCATCAACAGCCTGAGTACGAAAAACCCGCTGGAGGACTGAATTCAGCATTTGGTTTTGGTTAGCGTGGTTTCATGTTCCCCCGTTTGAACCGTTGATTTGATGACCCCCGTTTTCCGCCACGATTTCCTTTTTTGCTGGCCATCCTCCAATCATAACTCTCAAAGCCTTCGGTAGAGTCGTCAAGCGATAACGTTACACATTAGACCTTCTCATAATGCATATTACCAAAATGTTGTCACATCGGCACTAAAAATGTAGCACACTGGCAGGCTAATATACATTATGAGAACGTCTCATAATGCACTAACCGTACTACTGTCGTGCCAGTGTCTACCTTGGTGCAAAAAAAATCAAAAAATCACCTCCAGTGCTTCAACAACAACAGCTAGGTATCCCGGTAGCACTAATACGAGTCGTAACTTGTTTGACCTATTATTCCGTACATAGCTTCGGCAGTCATCTTTATTCGTCAGTTTCACGAATTACACAGTTTTGCGTGTATTCTTTCGGTGTCTACACAGGTACATAGCATCTATGATACATTCTAGAGCCTTGCCGCCATTTGCGAGTTGGAACGAGTGAAATCGAATATTTAATATTCGATCGTCAAAAGTAGTAAGGCATTCGCACGTGTGCGAGCGGTTTTCCATACTGTTTTTGGAATACTCTTTACAGTATAACCCACAAAACAACGCGTGACTTCACTCGGAGACGTCTTCGATCCTGCGGGTTTTGCAGCGTTGCAATATTGACTTTAAAATGGATGTAGTCCCCGAGGATGGGGAATACTTGGAAACTCACAGACAAACGTTTCGCGACCGGACCGCCTTACTCAATTCAATGCCACAAGCGTCGACCGCTGGCAACTTCCGCAACTCGGCGCTGCGCCTTCGTAGTTCCATTGCCAGTATGAAAGGTATCACGTGCGTACATTCGATCAGTTCTTGGGTGCTACTGAGGGCGGGATGCGCTTACCGTTTCGCTTGTGTTAATTGTAGCTCTGATGCTGAACCCGCCGAAATCGTGTCGCCCGTCCCTCGCCGGGATTTGTTATACACTCCCGAGAGTTTGTCTTGGCTCAAAGCGGGTGCATTCTCCGATGTCGATCGGCAAGCGCGCTGTATCTCGCCCGTTTCTGCCGCCTCGTCCACGCCATCCGTCTTCCCTTCCAGCTCGAGCCGCCGACTGAGCTTCAGTGTACTTCTAGAGCAGGAGAGACAAGCCCGTGCCACAGCTCTCCGAAGGACTCAAAACGAAGATGCAGTAGATCAGGGGGGTGTGAGACGGTGGGTTCGTTGGATGCATAAAAATAACATGAAGGCATGGGTAGTACCGTGTGCAATTGCTGCCTCCATCTACGTGAAGTGGTGCATAGGTATGGGAGGTTATTCGGGTATGTTCCTGATTCACGTACTACATCATTCCTGATATCGAATGCCATTTAACTTCGACATCCAGGGTACGCCACTCCACCAATGTTCGGTGATTATGAGGCACAGCGACATTGGATGGAGTTAACTATTCATCTCCCCGTTCGACAGTGGTATCGTTACGACCTGCAATATTGGGGTCTCGATTACCCTCCAGTGACAGCTTATGCTTCTTGGGTATGTGGAAAAATGTCAGTAACTGAGTAATCTCCTTGAGCGCAACTCATCTGAATCACCTTACATAAAGCGGATCATGGATAGAACCGTCATGGTTCGCTCTAGATACTTCTCGTGGAATAGAAACTCCGGGAAATAAGTTATTCATGCGTACAAGCGTGATTACACTCGACGCTCTCATATACATACCAGCACTGTATGCCTTCACGCGGACGTGGCATGCAACACGCTCCTCGAGGACGCAGGTAAGATATTTACTTTTTTAAATTCGTTCTCCCAGTTCATCTGAACCACAGCATGCTGCACTTGTTATACTACTATTCCACCCCGCTCTCCTGCTCGTCGACTTTGGTCACTTCCAATACAATTCAGTGATGCTTGGTGCGTAAATTAGATCATACTACGAATACACATTCTAATGTAATCCGTGCCATAGGATTTACGCTGTTAGCAATTAACGCGTTCGCTGTCGGGTTTGACCTAGTTGGAGCAGTTTTCTTTGTGCTTAGCCTGGGCTTTAAGCAAATGTCTCTTTACTATGCGCCCGCTATTGGGGCGTATTTGCTCGGGAAATGTGTCTTCCTGGGATCTAGGGAGGGGTACGATCACTGTTTTTTGGGGGCAACTATGTGGTGTTGACATAGACATTAGATTTCAGCTATTCACAAGACTAGCATTGGTTACTACACTCTCCTTCCTTATCCTCTTCGCACCCTTCCTTCCTCCATTTTCTCCCGTTTCCACCCTTCGGGCCTCATTAACACGCATTTTCCCATTCTCCCGTGGTCTGTTTGAAGATAAAGTCGCCAACTTTTGGTGTTTCACGAATGTCACTGTCCTCAAATGGAAGCGTTCATTTGGTGGAAAGGAGCCATTACTTATCAGGGGTTCGGCAGCCCTCACGGCGCTTGGGTTTTTGCCTGCTGTGGTTGGACTTTTGTGGGGAGGTTACAAGACCCAACTACCTTCCCCACCTCCAGATGACCAGCGGTCGCAAACACAGACCCCGACTTTGCCTTTGCTCCCTTATGCGCTTCTGACGACCTCGATGTCGTTTTTCCTTTTCTCGTTTCAGGTTCACGAGAAGACCATCTTATTGCCTCTTCTTCCCCTTACCCTCCTTCTCTCCGGCGCGACACCTGGCGAAGAGGTATTTGCCTGGGGTGCTCTTGGAAACGTTGTGGGCGTCTTCAGGTCGGGCTTGTTTGAATTTTCCTACCCGATAATTCTCACAAGCTCTCACAGCATGTGGCCATTGCTAAAGAAAGATAATCTCGGTGTGCAATACGTCGCGATGCTCTTACTCTGGTGCCGACTCATAGGGTACAACCCCTTCCGGGTGCAGTTCAACTCTTTCGTACACTTGTTTTCAACTGTGCGTGACTTCTCTGACTACCATATCTATCTGTCCGAGGTGACTGACGAGGTACCCTCCCAGGTCGTCAACATATCGATGACCCTTTTACATCTCCTCGAGGTGATAGTGACACCTCCCGCGCGCTACCCCGACTTGTTTCCTGTTCTGAACGTTCTCGTGAGCACGCCCGTCTTTGGGCTGATATGGCTGTGGAGTATCAAACGCGGCATCCAAGTCGGCTGGGCGATCGCCGGGCTACCTGGTTCGAGAACCGACAGCAAGATCAAGCTTGCGAAAGACGGCGCGGAGGACAGCGAGAACGAGCATGTGAGTGCGAATGTTCGACGGCCCATGAGGGGTGTTCGCCGAGATGCGGGCATGCGTGCGGTAAGCTTGGGATACGCGAGCGGACAGAGTGGCTTCGGCGGGAGAGGATATAGGGACCCGAGGCGAAGAGCTCTGGAGAGGGTGTCTAGGCGAGCGGAAAGCGTGGAGGTGGAGGAGTGAGCGATGAAGTCTTCAGGTCGTATGCTGGATGGGATCCGTAGTGAGCATCGTGTTGTACACGTTGATACTTGTCTATTTATTTATCTCGGTCCCGCCAGCAGCAACGAGCTTGGTGCACTGGCTGGCCAACTCGTCGGTATTTTGATTTGCCATCTTTTCGGTGCCTACCTTCAAGGTTTCGTTATTGAAAATGCTGGACGATCATTTCTTGACATGAACCACGTTATAATGCTACGGTAACCATCGACCACTAAAATCATCAACAGTATATAGCTCAGGGCTTGAGATGGTGCCAGTAACCAGTCCTGCTGCCGTTGAAACACCAGACAACGACTCCATCAATCGTCAACCAACTACACGTTCTTCTCGATTCCACGAGAACTTATTTAGGATACACGCATTTGATCGGATCAGACATCTCAGATACGGACAAATCGTGATAAACTTCCTACACGATTATCATGCTTTCTTGATTGAATCCTGTATCTTACACGTACGTACTAATGCGGACAACTAGTGAAGCACTCTTAGGCCCAAAGGTACTTATCGTGTTGCCCGGGGTATCTAGTCCCTTTCACGTCAGCGTTCTCGATGACCTGATTGACCTCCCGCAGTTCCGCCTCAGTGAACACAACATCACCACCTGCAGAATTCTCAAGGGTACGTTTGGCATGCCTGGGGGTTATACAATCAGCAATGTAAGCGAAAATATGACAGAAATTTGGACGTACGATGATCCCGGAAGTGGGATGACATGCGGGCCGAGGGAGCCAACCCAGGCAATAGAAAGTTGTGCGGGGGTGATATTCTTCTTCTTGGCAAGCTCGATCAAGGTATCCACGATAGCAAAGTTATGCCTAAGGTTCTGTTGTGGCAAGAGTCAGAAGTGTGGATGTGGATGTGTAACACGAGTCTTACTTCTTCCTGGAAACGAGGCATGTGACGGCGCATGTCTCCCTCTAGAAGGCACATCAATTTCCGTGCCTTCGAAAATGCTTCGGAGTTACGCACCAGGAATATCCTCGAGTCTCTTGATCTGCCCGGTCAAGAAACCTCTTCCGAGTGGTCTATACCATCGTCAAAAGAATGCAGAGCAAGTCTCAACGGAAGAGCCTACGAGTAAGCCGCAACTGCCACACCCAGCTCCTTCGCGGTCGCGATAACTAGGACGATATGGTGAGCTCAGCTTCGAGAATTCAAAACATTCCAACCAACCATCGCGTGTCTGTGGCTCGTATGAAAACGGGCTAACCTCAATCTCGACAACACTGATCGGGTGAACCTACGAAGGAGCTCAATCGCGTGCATAAGGATCGTGGTTTCTGCGAACCTTGTGACCGCGGCGGAGGGTCTCTGCACTGCATTCAGACATGCCAATGTGGTCCAACTTCCCCTCGCTTTTGAGCTTCGCGAGCGCAGCGATGGATACTTCCACAGGAACGTTGGGGTCGACGCGAGCGCACTCGAATAAGTCGAGGCGCTTGGTTCCTCTTAATTTTTCGTTCACCACATTAACGCTCCGAGCAAGATTCTCTGGGCTAAAAATCCCTATAGTGCTTATTCAAATCCATCACAATTGGGAATACTCACGAGCCGTCCGGAAGTAGTTGGTCAGGCATGCCTCCTCCCTGGGACAGCAAAGCAAAACAATGTCAGAAATATATGCGACAAGCCCGCTCTTCCCGACTAACTTTGATAGACAGAAATGTCCTGTCGACGTACTCGGGGTACTTCTCGAAGAATCTGGCGATCATTTCCAGATTCGTGGTGGCCATATTATGACCGTAAAACTCCCCTATTCGAGGGTTACAACGACAAAACCAAGCATGTTACCGACTTCTACTCACCTCCGTTGAGAAACATTTTGGCACCAGGGGGTAACGCGTCGACACCTGCTTTGATTGCTTCGAAGCATTGCTCGTCTGGAACAGGGTCCGGAGTCCATCTACAAGACACTCTAATCAGACGGGCGAGCCACAAGCTATAGTCCTTGATACTTGCGTCATCATCATGAGACCATGCTATCACAGAAACGGTGAGATTGTCGTTAAGTTGGGTGGAATGACTTGAACTTACAGCGACTTTCCCAACAACGACATTGGATGCCGTTCCTCCAAGGTTGGTCGTAACACGAGTCATTGGATTGTCTTGTTTCGAATGGAAGGTGACCAGGTGGGTTGCAACCGTTAATGCTCACTCATGCAGTTTCATGGGGCAGGCTTTTATAGCTGACCTACTGCCCGACAAGCACGTACTCACCTCTGCTGTGTGACGCGTATCCTCGTCAACATGATCAACAATATTAGTCATACCTACTTACCGCACGGCGATATATGTAGTGGGATCGTTGAATGGCTGTGATAAATCACCAGTTTATTTGACAGTCCACAACGTAAAGTGCTTTCCTGGCGGTGGAAATCAAGGTGATTGTATTACTGATCAGACTTGCCGGCGATGACGCGGACGCTCGACTTCGTGCCGAATCCGACAGCCGTTCCGATTGCGAGTTCAAACTTTCAGGTCCGAGTTTGGAAGTTCTTGTGTTTGTCGCCGCTTGTGCCACACCCACGCTGACTATTACCAGCTCGCCAACCACACGCTGGCAACATCTAATTCTGTGCGCATTCTCAGTACAACCATCTGAGGTGTTGACCTGCTCACATCGGCACTTTGCGGTTCTCAGCCATGCATAGAAGTCAAGAATCATCTTCAATATACTCCGTCGTTCTGGTAGATTTACATGCTGTATGTACGGACTTATTTAATAGCCAGGCTAGTGAGCGGCATAGCAAACCTGTTGCGTGCAAATGAAGGGAACTGCGCTGATTGACCAGTGGGTTCACTTTGTTGAACGCGAGCTTTGGGGAGTGTTGTGTCCCCTGTTATCGTTCGGACTTTTTATCGGCTAATATTTCCAGGTACCAGCAAGTTATGTCATGCGGGACACCGGACACCGTCGGGCACCTAAAAAGGTTTGTTGTTCTGTGTTTGCTTTGTTACGTCACTTCCCATTATATTAACCTCGCTGCTCTTCTTCCGCAACCACAACCATTTCCCCCACCACAAAGGCCTTCCTCGCTGCCCCAAGCCATGGGGAATGGTCCCTCGTTGCGAGTACATGTCTTTACCTATGACAGATTAGTACGGTATTATAAATGCATTGTGAAAAGTATGTACACAGTGTATCTGCTCAATTTATTTTATGCTTTTAATAATACTCGTGGAAAATATGAAGATGTGAATTATGACGAAATAAGTACATGCTGAGTACTAAGGAATATAGGAAACTATTCAGGTCATGGTGAGCCATGTAAGCGATTTCACGCGCATGGAAGCTGTACAAGTCGTTGGCGAGCCGTTTAGGCTGCAAGTGAGTCGTTTCGCGTGGGGGGAAGCCATCCATGCAGGAAGGGTAGGTGACAGCGATAGCGAGAGAGTATGCAGGAACGGGGAATGGGCAAGAGTGACGGTGACGGTGAGGGCGAGGTTGGGGTGAGGACGAGGACGAGGACGAGGGTATGCAGGAGCGACGGCCAATGCCGTCGCTCCTGCACACTCGGGGAGGGTGGGTGGTGGCGACAGCGTGGATGAGGTGAGGGCGAGTGCGAGGGTGAGGGCGAGGACAAAGGACAAGGGTATGCAGTAGCGACGGCACAACACACGATTATGCACGCGTTGTGCCGTTACTCCTGCACGCTCAGGGAGAGTCGGCGACGGCGACGGTGTGGGTGGGGTAAAGACGAGGACGAGGGTGAGGAGAAGGGCGAGGGTACTATGCAGCAGCAGCGGCACAACGCGAAATTATGCGCGTTGTGCCGTCGCTCCTGCACGCACGGGGAGGGTCGGCGACGACATGGGTGGGGTAAAGACGAGGGTGAGGGTGAGGGTGAGGGTGAGGACGAAGGACGGGAGTATGCAGCAGCGACGGCACAACGCGCTGTCGCTCCTGCATGCTCGGGGAGGGTCGGCGAGGGCGAGGACGAGGACGAGGGCAAGGGAGGGCGGTCACATTTTTTCCCACCTGCAAAACCGCGGTAAATCGTGTCGTCGTCGTCGTTGGAGACCCCAATACTCAGCGGCAAGGTGAGGAGAATGGCGAGGAAAATCAGCAGACTAATAATTTTAATTGTTTTTTTCTGGGGCAGTTTCCGGGGTCTTGATTTTCGTCAATGTTCGGACCTGTCTGTCCTCTCTCATTTTAGCCGACAAGAAGCCCCGAACGATAACAGGGGACCTACAACTCCATGTATCGCCGACCTTTAAGGTTGGATGGTCATTTATCATCTATAATCCTTTGTCCCCAACTTGACATTGGCAAATAGTTGGCACACTGGGCAGCAGACATAACTGCTAAGTGACCCCAACCCTCAACTTTCCTCTCCCGCTTAACTCCTCTTTTCCGTTTGTCCATCGACCAGGCGTCGTTGCTAGTATTTCTCGTTATACGAAATGTTCCCCTACGTAATGACTGATTTGACCTTTGACCAGATAGATGACTATGCAGCCAGTATGGTCGTCCACACTTCTGGTCAGTGATTGATCTCACAAGGCAGCACAGTCGCAATGATCATTGTTGCTCTATATGATTATGGTGAGTGGCATTGTGCATGCTATCCTTCTCATTTTAAAGTGGCAATTGTAATCCTATCACTGGCAATGCAGCCCTCACCTTTTCGAAAGAGGTATTGTATTTTGCTCCCTATCCCTTGTTTCCTTGTTTGATGGCTAATGATTTACAAAGATAGACTATGTTTGGGTAAGGATGAGACGAATAGCAGTCAAGTTCTATGCCCCTGACAAAGCTACAGTGCAGACCCTGGACTTGGGTCTCTACACTGTTCTTCATCGTATGTACAAGGCCCCATAGGACACTCTGCTGCACCTGCTTGAAACTGATCGTTCGGATAGGTTCGTTATGTCGGTCTTTGTTGGCTTATGTAGGTCGATGGCTGGCCTGATGCATACCTGAGACACGGCTAACTTTGAATTCATTCGCAAGCGCATTTGCACTCTGTATGTCCAGTACCGACTACATGTCAAGGTTGATCAGACTGACCAAGAATGTATTCGTAGCCGGTACTGGTATGCTACCTGGGCCTGTCAATGTCAGTTTTTATCTGCTTTACATTACTAACGATTATGTTCTGATGGTTGTAGGTACCTCGTCTCCACCCGTGATGCTGTAACATTAACAGTTAAATAGATGTAAGCATCCTCTTTTACAGCTCTCAGTACCTGGGTGGGATATGGATACTGTTTCGAAGGTATTGTGATGTGGCTGGTAGATAGATGGGGGTATGTGTTGTTCGTTGCTGCTGCCGACCGTGAGTCGTCGTGCTCCCTCACTTGGTTTTCATGTCTGTTGACTTAAACCACAGTGGTGATGGTTCTGCGTGTTTATGCGATGTGGGATAAATCGAGAATAATCCTCAGCATTCTCTTGTTCCTTTCTATGGCGCAAATCATTGTCACCCGTGTTTGGGACGGTGTCTACTACAACCCTGATGAGACCTGGTCAGGTATGTTTCAGACGAGATTGGGTGTCCCAGACGGAATCTTAAGCGAATGGTCCTATCTTTTCATTCCCTTCTCCAGTGACGATCGAACACACCGCCGTTTCGACATTTTGCAACGAGTTCTCGCTAACCCCCCCGGGTAAATACGAATTAATTCCCCGAATCATTCTCGGTGTTACACTGTCGATCTTCGCTGTCGTCCCAACCTTGAAACAAGCAGTTGAGATGTACCGATTGACGAAGCACTGGCAGATGAACCGGTACATGAAGATATTTGTGAGGGAAGGAGTGCTTTATTTCGTCTTGTATGTTTCCCTTGTCCCGTTCTGTCACCTCTATATGTCCATCGTTCGTCTTCACCTTCTCTCTCAAAAAAACCCATAAGGAAAAACCTAACCACCCGGATGTTTTCTTCTGAACCAGGAATCTGCTTCCCAACGCTCTGCGTTTGATCCCAACCACCGGGTCTCCCCGCCTCATGTATTTTCTGGATGTCCTGGTCTGCCTCAGTATTTCAATTTCATGCCTTGTCATGCCTCGGTTCATCATCAGCACAAGGGAACTGTGTCACTGCGACCTTCGGAAGCGATGGCAAGGCATCGACACTGGATTTGGGGTAATCTCACAAGCAATTTCCAGCGGTAACGAAGTTGTATCTACGATTGCATTTGCGGATGTCGGCACGGTGGATGGTCAGGCGGCGGAGTGTAACAAGGACGACTCGGAGATGATTCAACTTGAAGTGGCCGGGCGTGGTGCAGGTGAGGTCTGATTGGGGACTTGGGTTGACCGCCAAGAAACTTGGATGAGCACTTGGCGTATGAATGGCAGAGGATGATGTTATTTTCAGAACGTGCCTCGGACACATATTTACTTACCCATTGATAAGTATGCGGTATATAAACTTGGATATCTATTTGTTTGTTCAAACGGGCGGGTTTGAGGAAACTAAAACAACGCATAGTTGCAACGACTGCTTTCTGTGGTTCGTCGTCACCAAGTTTGACTTTGATTCTTTGGTCGAAAACATTCATCCAACAACAAGTACGTTCTTGACAGCAGCGATGATCCTTGGAACTAGTTCCTATGATAAATCAAATCCCATTCACCGATCGCTGTTCCCAGGTAGGATCTTGCAACGCTTCCGAATCACCGTTTCACGGGGCTTGCAAGTTTTTTTTTGTTCTTTACTGCACTTTTCTGATTCATTCGAACACACGCACGTCGGTCAGCGTTGAGAAATGTGCACACGCGTCGCATGCGCCTTCAAGGGTATTCGTCGATGACATTTGGGGTCGATGGATGGATCCATGCTGACAATCGAAGAGGTGAGTGGTAATGTGAATCGGGTCCGACACGCAGCGGGAGGTCGTTGATAGTTCTCATTGTTGGCAAACGGGTAGGGGAAAGGAGGCACTTTGGTGAAGAGGCACGCGAGAGTGGTCCCTGTCGACGAGTGGGAGGTGTAGTGAACAACACGGGATGGAGCAGAGCTGAGACGGGGTGCTCTGAGGCATTTACCGAGACCCGCGGCGAGTTGGCAGAGCAGGAGCAAGCGTTACTGTGAGCTGGCCATTCAAGTCACGTGAGGAGGGACTACAACACCATCGTCGGAATACTCTCACCCAAAAAGTCACGGAATTGAATTTTCCGAGCATCTGAGCTGTCCGAATTGTCCACACGTCCAAATGCTCTCACCCGTGCTTTGGTGTCGTCGTGTACGGTTGTTCTGCTATGTTGACTAAAATCATCATCATCGGTGACGCGTCGGTCCCCGCGATGCTGAATTGCGTTCTACTGTGAAGTCCAAGCCTAGATATTTCGGAACGTAGCGAAGATTTTCGTTCGGGTGGACGATCAGACGCTCGATGAAAAGAAAAGTGACGAACAATGCTTCAGGTGATATGTTTGCAGTCGTCCATGACTACCAGCAAAATTGCAATCGTCGTCGTTTGGTTCTACTCTCACGACATGTCTTTTGGCACAGGATAGGCACGACTCCGAGGATAATAGTGTAGTCTGCTACCGTTTTATAGACGGCAGCATCGTCTCACTTGGTGACATCCTGTAGCCATGACACACGTCGCCTGAGCGAAAGAGATCCTCCCTTGTATAATGAGAACGGCTGTCTGTTTCAAGCGATCCTCCCGTTCGACGGACCGTGGGAATTCACTTGTATCAGCTGCGTCACGCAAACTTGAATGCGCCTGTCCCCACACGTCCACAGAAAGTGCCCGTTGGCATACAATCCTACTACCAAGTCAAAGCTGCTGAATTCTTTTGCCCATCCGTTCATCTCCTCCGAGTTCGTCCGCTCTCAAATTGTCCGCACGGAAAAATCTATCCGAGTGCGCAACCGTCTCGCGCGTCCCGCTTCCTCGGGCATTACGAGCATCGACATCCGGGCAAATCGACGACATCACGGTATATTCAGCTGATATCCAAGCACAAGAGGTCGTCGCGCGAAACTGCTAGATTTCCTTGTGGGATTTTCGATGACGGGGTTACTCCTTCCACGTCCACGTGAATATGCTCCTTACGCCTCCTGTGCAGGCGGGACAGGGTGTAGAATCAGCGTCTCGCTTATTCTCTCACGAAGGTCTCTTCTAACACTTGCGTTCCGGTCCCCGCCATCTTCTCTTGCGGAGGAGTACGGTGTATCGAAACCCAACTCAGATGTCCATCATAGAATCCCTCCACACATGTTTCGTGTTTGCAGGCGAATGGTGTACGTACAAATGATCCAGCTGTTCAAACTAAAAAAGAACTGGTCATCCTTCCAACGCAGTGTCTCCTGCATGGTCGTTTGATATCACCCTCTGGTTCAATCAGCCATTTGCACAGAGCTAATGTGATCCATCGATGATCTTGGGAACCCGACGGTGGCGGTTGACGATATCCCGTGAGCATCCAGGGCCACATTTCATTGTCTCGCAGGCTTGTTATCGCTGACGGTACATATCTTGTTCAATGTCATTCGAAAAGGCAGCAATGATTCGGTGTTGGCAGCTGCTAATCTATACGAATCCGTTCCCCTTCCCCCTTGTTTCAGTACATCATTCTCATCCTCGATTGAATTTCTATGCCTGTGTCATCGATCAACAATCCAATCCAAGATGGCCAGGGTTCTCGTGGAGCGCAGTGTTACCTTTTGACGACATAACGAAACTAGAAAGTATTTTTTTGCTACCTCTAAAAATAAACAGTCTTGCCCAGCTATGTACTTATGATGCTCCGCTTTTTGCAGATGGAGGTCGTGTCGTCGGACAGCGTACGTGTTCGCTTACGTTCATTGTGCTGTTGTTGATACGTTGATATCTCACGTTGTCACGTTGTTCATTGACACAACGCCCCTTGCGCGTTTTCGTGTTCGACAGCGTACTCGGGTCTCAGATCTCAGGCCTCAGGCGTGGGACAGTGCGATCATTGGACAAGCACAGGGCAGTAACTTGGCGGTGTCAGCATGTCACTAGAATATACTACCTTTGGCTCCAGCAGAAGCGGTAGCCAAAACATGCATTCTAACTCACAGGTATGTACCTTGGGTTGATTCCGAGCATAGACGGAGCGCTGATGTGCGCTAAGCTTCAAATTAGCGAATCAGGTGCACTGTCATTTACGACCACATGCGGTACCGGAGTTGAAATTCAATGAACCATCGATGGAGAGAAGTGATAACGGCTCAATTGATACAGGGTTGACTCGTTACGTTGCATGGGCGGTGATATGAAACCAAGTGAAAGCTGAAAGCTGCCAACTTCTGCGTTAAGCCTCCCACAAAAGTCCCTCTTCTGCAGATAGCCATAACAGTCAAGTATCGGTCTTTGCCCCGCTCACATCGCTCAGCAGTTCTCCGCTCTTCCGTTTGGTTTACTTCATCAGGGACTGCACCTGGAAAGACAGCTTCCGAGGCTGGTTAGTGCATGTTGGCGAGTTCCACGCCCACGTCATATGGTCAAATCAGGTGGACAGGACGGGGGTGGGGGAAGGTCATCGGACCAAGTCGTTCGTCCCCCAACCATGTAGGGTGACTGCGGCGAAGGGAGCGAAGTTTACGGGAAGATTGAGCTTCAAGCATCCAACGGGCGACTATAACAGTAATAATATCGCCAAACTCGAGGCTGGCTTACTTCAGGGATGACAACGTAACTCCACTCATGGAGGTGGATATCGAGGATAAATTAATTTGGCCAGCGACGTCGGATGGCAGGTAATCCCTGGTGTGTACCTCGGTCTGAGTGTGGGTATTAAGGGAGCGCTGATCGATGAGGGTTCAGATTGGCGACAAAGACGCTTTACTGGTGTTTTGGATTTGTCGTAGCACCTTGAAATCAACAGAAAGGGAAAGGTGTGGCGTTGACCATGGTGATCTAACTCCCTGATGCACCTTTTAAGGCTCCTACTTCGCGCGGAACTCGGAGGTGATACGACGCAAACACTAATTCCAACTCACGGCCTTGTCCTGTGTTGTATACGTGACATTTTTGTCGTTAGGCGATTACGAAGACTCTCTCACATAGTCATGCGTCACGCCGCCACCATCATGTATCGTCGAGCTTTAACCTTGAATGGTCATTCATCAGTCGTAATCCGATGTCCCAAACATGTCATTGGCAAATGGTTGGCACACCGGGCAGTAGACATAACTGCCAGGTGACCTCAACCGCAACCTTCGACCAACTTTACGCCTCTCCCGCTTAACTTTTCTGCTTGTCCATCAGCCAAGCGTCGCTGCCAGTGTTCTCATTCCTCTTGAGCCGCCATGTCCTCTGAATTACAGACTGCTTTGGAGCTTCTCCAGATGAGTAACTATCTATCCCGTACGGCTGCTCATTTCTTCAGTCAACGACTAATCTAATGGACCAGCGCAGTTGTTGTTGTCACTGCTGTCGTATATGATTATCGTGAGCTGCATACTATCCTGTTCGCTCTGAAGTAACCATTGCAATCATGCCACTCCAGTCCTCACCTTTTCGAGAGAGGTATGTTAACTCACTCTCGACACCATGCTCGTCGGCTGACAATATTCAAAGGTAGACTATATTTGGGTAACGAAGCAGCGATTATCAAGCAAGCTCTAGCCCCTCACAGTCCCACAGCGCCGACCCTGGTCCTGGGTCTCTACAATCTTCGTTCTAGTGCGTATAAAGTTTCAGGGGGATCCTTTTGTACCTGTCCGAATTAACAGTTTGGTAGGTCCGCTATCTCGGTCTCTGCTGTGCCATGTAGGTCCATGGTTGCTGTAATGCATACCAATATATGATTAACAATGAATCGGTGCTCAACTTGAAGTCTTGATGGCATTTGTATGTTCAGAGCTGAATTGGAGATGAATCGAGCTGATCGGGTACATTTGCAGTTGGTAGTACATTTGTCCCTGGCCCTCTCACAGTCAGCTTTTCTGTTTTATACCTTGTCTATCATCAATGACCATCTTCTGCTGGACGTGTGCATCTAAATTCCATTTACAAACTGTATTAATAACAGTCATATAGGTGTAAGTGGTTTGATTTACTGCCCATCACACTATCAGTATGAGACTTAGATGTTCCTTGAAAGGTACTGCAATAACTGTGCTAGCTGAGTGGGACTTTGCAATATTTTATAATGCTGCAGATTGTGAGTTACTGTATCCCTGATTTCCTTCCCGAATCCCGGACCGTAATTTCGATTACAGTGGTGATGATCCTGCGGGTGTATGCAATGTGGGATCGATCCAAACGGATCCTTTGGGTCCTCCTGTTCATCTATGTGCCACAAATTATTTCTTCCTTTGTTTTTGTAGGCATCCTCTATAACCCCAATACATACTTCTCAGGTATGTCTCGAGCTAAACTGCATGCTTTACTGCAGTCTCATGGAGACGGCTTCCATTTCCTGCCATCATTTTCTCAAGTCACAATTGTCCAACTCAACGATTTCTCTGTGTGCACTTACTCACTGGGGGCAATCGGCTCGAAGCTTTACATGTACGACAAAACCCCGCGGTTTGTTCTAGGTGCTACACTTTTGGTCCTCGCCGTCATCCAAACCTTGAAGCAGTCAGTTGATATGTACAATGCGACCAAGCAATGGCAGCCTAATCGGTACATGCAACTACTCGTGAGAGATGGAATTATTTATTTCCTCGTGTACGTCCAGCTCTTCCCCCCATCTCTCATTTCCATTCGTCGCAATCACATTCTCCCAACCATCTTACTCTCGAATGCTTTCCCCAAAACTAATCACTCGGTTATTTTCTTCTGAACTGCTAGGAACGTGCTCGCAAACGTTACTGCTATGGTCCAAGATGGTGGTACAATAAACAGCAATTTCAAGTTGGAGTTCTTCCTGGTCTTGTTTTCTTATATATCCATGTGCCCCA